>CAKNXH010064463.1:43549-118821 GCA_932178445.1 Andricus quercusramuli | reverse complement strand
TAATTAATGCAGAACGTCCACTATGGGCGATCTATGGGTATGCCCAACGTAAGCCCAATCAAGACGTCAAACACTGATCGGCTTTATTAGAATAGATTTTGATCATTAAAAAGTCGGAATAATTGGAAAAGTTTCAGGATTCGGGTGGGATTACATCTACTTACTCATATACTTAAAATAATCTGTTAATTAATTTCACTTTTTGTTATCTGGGCTAACCAGTTGGGGCCCAATTGGCGCCCAATTATAAGTTGGGCTAAGTTGGGCCGATTTCCACATGGGAATTTTGCAAAACTTATATCGATTGTATAACGACTCTTATATCGATTCGTGAGGATTTCAATTCAAAATTGTTCAATCGTTAATGCTATACGCGTTGAAAATCATTGTTAGCAGTCGACTTCTCGATATAAATCTGGAATATATATTTCATTAATAATTCATTGATGCCTAAATGTTATTCAACAGAAAGAACATGAAGGACCATATAGCTTATTTTTACTATAATATTTTGACTTTTTAACTTGCGATATTAAAAAAGCTAAGTTTTTTTCTTTCATAAAAAAAAATAAATAAATAAAGAATGAAAAATAGAGCCCTGAATTTAAAAAAAGGTCGAATATTTTTGCTTTTGAAGCAAGAAAACTTTACTTTCAAGGCATCAAAAATTTTTCTTGTGCATTTTACAATCAGTTTGTTTTGCAATTGCGCATTCAAAACTATATTAATTATAAATTGAAATCATAGACATTTTATAAATGATAAACATGAATTATAAATATAATATCATCCAGTATCAGTCGACATTAAAAATGATTAGATAGATTTTTTTTACTAAAGAATGTTATTTCTGAGAAAAAATTACTGATTCTCACCGCTAAAAATTTAAGAATTTTCATATTGTGAACCTTTAAAGTTTCTCTATTCTGAAAACTTTGAAAATTATTCAATATCCAAGCTTGAAGCGTTGAAAATTAAAGAATTCTAACTTTGTTCAAAAACTGTAACATTCTTAAAGTAGGATTTGGAAACTGAGTCTTTGAAATTTATTAATTTCTAAATTGTGCATCATGATTTTTAAAATACAATCATTCTAATAGAAAGTGTAAAATTAATAACTTTAGAATTAAGGGAAACAACTTCATGTTGAAGGAAACTTTATAAGATATTAAATCCATTGGCACATTAACATGATAGAAAGAGTCATAAGACAAAAAACACTCAAAAAGCGAGCTGAAACATAGGATCTGCAACGTGGACAGTATGAATTAATCGTAGATTAATAATAATAATTATTTTTATTAATATGAACATGTCAAATTAAGTGTTAACTTTGAATTAAAAATTAGGTTCGAGTTTGAAAATTGAAGTGAGTTTGTCCTCTTTTTGCATTTCAAAATGCTTATTGGCGTTCTAGGAATGCAATAGTAAGACTGCAACGATCGGAGTAGTCAGTAGGTGTAACAAGTAGTGAAAACTGCTCGCCATTTTTAGTTTCCTTCTCAGTTAAGAGCTACTTGATATTTATTAAAACTGTCGAGGCTGAAATTGTAAATCATCGAAATTCCAAACCTTTATTACATATTATACTCACATGAATAGTGATTTACTCAAGAGATAATGAAGGAACTGCATTAATTATTTGCTAGAGGCCTAGAGAGTCGTTTCTGTTAAAACATTTGCATTTTCATTTTAATAATTTATTGTTCGTCTTGAATAAACAATGATTTAATTCAGTATTTACATACTTATGCCTTACATTCACTTTTAAAACATTAAAAAATACTCATCTTCACAAATTATCAATATAATTTGTTTAGTGACTTGAAAGTAATTAAGTTTATATAATAGTATCACGAAATTTTAAAATTGATATACATTAAATTTTTTGAATCTTTTTTCATCGTAATTTACGTCGACTTTCTATACCTGCTACCAAAACATTCCTTAAGTAAACATAAAACATATATCAGTATACATAAAAGTTAGTCATAAACTTTCCCACCATAGCATTATATAAATTGCAACATGAAATTGGAATAAAAGTTGCATAAACTATTTTCTCCTCCTACAGTTGATATTCAAAATATATAAAAATGAAGATAACATTTTAAAAAAATGTATGTATAAATTTCAATATAGGCATATAACAACCCGTGCAGAAATCGCCATATATATTACCGATTACCGACTAGGGCCTGATCCGATGTGTACTATCTGGTCCTGATAGGAAGAATTCTGTGGCCCTGACTCGTACCAGACCGGGCTATGTACTGTGACGTCCTATAGCCTCTTCGCAGCGCCATCTGCGCTAGATGTAATATAATCACGAACATAACCTTAATTTTTGTTTTCCTTCGTGGTGTTGTGTTGCAAATGTTCTGGGAGTGTTCGACCGTATAATATATTCTTAACACATTAATAATAAATGCCAAAATTAAGGAGCACACCGCGTGTTCGCAAACATCGTCCCATCAGCAAAATTACGTATTTACGCGATGAAAACGAAAGCAACGAAGGTAAGTCTTTTATGGTATTACATTTTTTATGGTATTATTACATTTTGTGATATATTTAATTGTATTGTACTGGATCCAAGTTCTAACCTAAACATTCAATTTCCTCATTTTAGTCAAAAAAATTATTATTTGATATTTTTTCGCTCGGTAGCGTTTTTTTTTGTAAAACAAGTAGTTGCAATTTTGAGGTTATATTTTGGATTTTACGTTTAAAGTTATGCATGTTATCGCTCCAGTGACGGGGTAAGGGATAATATTTGTGGATTAAAATGAAGAAATGTAATTTTGACAAATTCAATGCAACCGACGAGGAAGTGCTGTCCCACATGAGCAACGTCTTCTGGAATGCAAAAGACTGGGATGGTAATCGGAAGCAGAGGTCCAAATAACCATTTGTAATTATTTGTAAGGTGTTGTTAAAATAAAGCTCAATCCTATTAATTTGGCTTTTCATTTAATATTATGTTATAATTATTTTGAAGCATTTTAATTCCTACTAGAAAAGTAAATAATGTGGCTAGACTCGGGTAAATAATAGGGGCCAGACCGGGGACAGATCGGGCGTTTGATCGGGCCCCTAGACATGGCTCCGAGGTGGCTACGTGTTTCATGATGAGTCTGGCCCTGACTCGATTTCCACATCAGGGCCCGATATGAACGAGTCTGGGCCCGGTCTGGGCCACGGCGAAATTTCTGCACGGGAAGAAATTGAATTTCTGTATAAATCAACCTTATAATTTATAAAGTAAGCTAACTATGATATTGAAATGTATCATTAATTTTTCATCGAATCTTTAAAAAAATTTTGAGGAATGCAGAAGATATGGAGTTCGAGTAAAAAAACATTGAAATTAATTCTGTGTAATTTTAAAGCGGAAGATAAGCAAACCAAAAGGATATACTACAAAAATAACAGTTTTCTTCTTGCTTAACGTATAATTGGGTTAATAACAAAAAAAATATGAAACTTCACTTTCGATTAATCGACTTCAAAAACCTGCTCAGATCGATAAGCAACAGAATTTTTCTGTAAAACTGCATAACTTTTGTCCTTTTATTCGTCGCTTGAAAATATTATTCCACTCACAACTTCTTATTTTCCTTCCTCAATAAAACCCAAAAAACTATATATAAATCATCAATCCAAAAACAATAAAATACAAAAAATTCGTCTTTCATTATAGTCTAGATCGAAAACCTGCTCAGATCGATTAATCCAAATGCGATCTGCAAATCGACCTAAAGGAGAAGAGATGAGAAGAGAGGAGAATCCAGGAGAAACAAGCGCCAAGAAAAATAGCGTGTGTCCGACACGGACAGAGTTGGTGGGGGCGATAATGCAAGAGGGGGAATGAAAAGAGGATAGATAGCGAGGAGAGAGGGGGGCAAGAGAGATAGCGAGAGAGAGAGAAAAGGAGAGAGAGATGAGAGAATCGATGATAGAGTGCAAGAGAGTCGAAGACCTCGAACTCGCAAGTTGCAAGAAGCGAGACGAAACTGGTCGCATTCCGCGGTACAACGCCGAGAAGTGGAGAACAGGACAAAAGAGGATCGTGCGGGTGATTACAACATTAATAAACAAATGAGCCTCGAGGCGGGAGAATTTATCGACCAATCAGCATTTGTGGGCGGAAGCTAGGCGGAGCCACCTTCGACCAACCTCGAGGTTCCTCCACTTGTTGGAGGAACCACTCTTTGATCCTCTCTCTTTCCCTCTTCTTGTCTCTTTCACTCTTTTTCCCTCTCTTTTCTCCTCGTTTCCTTGTCACTCTTCTTTAATATCTTTCCTTCTTCTCTTTTAATCCTTCTGCTCTTTCTCTCTTTATCATTCTTCTATATCCTCTCTTTCCCACTGAGTTCCTTCTCTATCCCTCTCTTATCACCTTTTTATCTCTATTTTGCGAATCTCTCCGTCACTCTCATTTTCTCTCTCACTCTCCTCTCGCAGACTATCGCTCGCAGGCACAGACTCCACAGACTGCTGCCACAATACGTGCATTACATTTCCCTTCCTCTCTCTCTCTCGATCATTTGGCAGCATGCAGTTCTAAGTCGAGCGCGTAGGATCCTCTATTAGACTCGGGGGTCATTAACATTTTTTTTCTGCAGCAGGAAAAATGTTCCTGGATTCATTAGATGGACCGTTGACGCAATTAATTCGTTATTTGAGCCAATCAAGATTCAAGGAAGCCAATTTAGCGGTTAATGACTTCATTAAGGGTTCACGAAATCAGGGTGTTCATTATTGCGATTTGGTGGGAAATGGATTTTAAGTCAGAAGGGAGATTTATGTAGTAGCACTATTGGTTGATTCATTATTTCTATAACTGGTAATTAGATCACTTTTCGCGAATTCTTTTCTGGATTATAAGAAAACGCTGATTCGATAAATGTATATGTATGTATACCATTAAGCCATTTCCCTTTATTCGGGGTAGGCGTGACACTACCCGATTCGGGTAGTGTTTCTAGGTCAGGGGTCTCCAAAAGTAGATCCTGTATCTACTAGCGATCCCAGGCCAGTAGGTCGGATCTACCAAGCTCTGACCCAGAACTGTCAAAATCCTTTACCTGATTCGAGCCGCTTGAAACCCTTTGAAAAAAAAGGGTCCTCCATGTTCAAATTTCAGAACTGAGCCCTTCCAACAGGGATTTTTTCTCGAGAGGTCATAAATTTTCTCTCAGTTTTCCTTCGAAAAAAAAATGGTAGATCTTGAAACAGGTGGAGCGATCCTGGGTCACGCTGCACTTGTCGATTGTGGAGACCCCTGTTCTAGGTGGATAGTTTCTTGTAGTAAATAACTACAAGTGTGGGCTCACCACACCCACGACATGCCAACAGCACGTAGTTAGTAGTATTCCCGGACGGTCACCCATCCAAGTACTAACCGCGCCCAACACTGCTTAACTTCAGTGATCTAACGAGAACTGGTTTTTTCAGCGTGGTATGGCCGAATTGAAATATTGTAATTTTGTCACGAGATGCGATTGAAAGGCAGTCTATACGATCGACTATTTTCAAAAAGATTTAAGCTCGGATTTAAGTTTCATGAATATTTGGAACTAGAAGATTCTATAAAGAATTTTTGTGGTAAAGTCATTTTTAGGTGCGCCCCTTTTTCTATATTTTCAAATATTGGAAATTTTCTAGTATTGATAAAAAATTGCTTTTTATTATTCGCCTCTTAAGCTTTTTTTTTTAAATGTAAATACGTTATATTTTGAAATTCAATATTTATATGGGCATGTACCTGGAACCTTTTTATTTTTATTAAAAAATAAAAAAATATTACAATTTGTCTTTCATTAAGCTTTTTTTTCTTCTCTTTGCTTTTTCCTCTGTAGGGTCGATTTATTTTTACACAGATTGAAAAAAGCTAACCTCTATAGTCTATATGCTAATTATTACAATTATTTAATTTGTAACCAAGAGAATATAACAGTTTTTTTATGAACTCAATCGAGATTGGTGAAGCAGAAACTTGAGACTGAATGAATTTCGAAATGAATTTTAATTTTTTATTAATTTGCATAACGCGGTCGTCCGTTATGAAAACATGTATTCGCTATAAGTATTTTTTCTGTATCACTATCACAGAATGCTGAATAAGAACAACGTGTGTTAAGTCCCGGGGGATATGACGAACCTTAATATTTATTTAAGTTTCCTCGTTTTAGGAAACTAGAAAACACTCATGATGAGGATAACTAAACTACCATGCATCAGATAAATAAATATACAAAACAAGAACTTGAGAATTACAAGAATATTGTCATTTATTTATATTGAAAGCTAGAGTTTAAATAGGTTTGATTTTATGTTTATAGTTGAAAGATTACTTTTAGAAAAAATCGTTATGAGATATAATATACATTATACATTTGTGTGAAGCAAATATGCACTACCGTTACTGAAATGTAACAAACTTTGCTGCAGTGAGTATAATAATATACATGTGTATTAAATTTAATATAGGTACAGTTCATTATAGCAGTGTTCGTGAAAATTCAAAGTGCGTTCATTTCTATAAATCTTGTCAAATATTCGCAGGCAAATCAATAATCTGAACACAGAAAAAACAGAAGTGAATTTTTGTTGCGGTTAATTTTCAAGTATAGATAAACTCGAATTTTTTCGCATCGAAACAAAACAAGATTTAACAGAGTTTACATGGTAACCATTTTCCATGTAATGGGTAAATCTTAACACATGAAATTAATTTCTGTTGCAGGTAAAGATCACTCTGAAATCGCTGTAAAGATTACATTTCGTTTTTTCTGTGGAATTAGTCATCTCGTCTGAAGTATTTTTTATAATGTATATGCAAAATTCGCTCTAAATATGTTAAAAGTGTAATGTGAGTACAGCTGATTGTAGGTTGGGTCTATTTTTTATGTGCTTAATTGAACTTTTCGACCAAAAAATCTAAATAATTTTGAATTTGTGTGAAATTTAATTGTCTGCATCTTCTTGCAAGTGATTCACTTGAATGCATATGAAATTTAATATACTTGGTTTATATTATATTAATATTTTAATATACTTGGCCTTGGGGTATATATCGAATTTCATTTTCTTTTTAACAGTGATGTTTAACATGTATCGTGAAAAAATCCATGCAGCATCTGTGGATACTTAAATAATACGACAGACTTTGGTATTAGCTCCCCTCATTTGCGTCCATCCAAAGGAATGCATTCTTAGCTAGCAAACGAGTAATAAACAGGAAAAAACGTTGCAAAGAAAGTGGAATAGATTATTTGCCTGGTTTAGATTTGAGTGGTGCGTCTACCCTCCCAGCTGTTTGTTGGGCGTTGGCTCGTGCCTCTGCTCATGAATTGGGGACCTGGGGTCCAAAGTGAAGCATTTTGGCAGGTAGGCTGGGGTGACTCGGTCAAGATTATGACCTTCTGTGTATTGGTTTGGTTGGCTTCGTTGATCGGTGTCATTTGTTCGACCTTTAAATGCAGCAGAGAAGGTGAGATTTTTCTAGGCATAACTGTACTATTGTTGATATTGATGAGTCAGTGGTGAAGCTCTAAAAGGTGTATATGTTTTTTGATGACGTTTGATGATTGACTGCTGCTCTGATATGTTGCAATATTTATGCATCTTGTTCCTTCTAAAATCCGGACGAGGAGAAGTAATTTTGGAAGCAGGGTAGGTCAATGGTTCAATCAGCATCGATAATCACATTTGGCCATACATGAAAAACGTGGGAAATGTTAGGGGTCAAAATAATTCTTACGCAAGATTTTTTCACTCTATAATGTATGGTTTTTTCAAAATTAGCGAACCCTAATAAAAGAAAAAATACATGTTTCAAAAATTCTCAACGTACGCCGATAAACATCTATCGAATTTTGAAAGAAGTTTAGAATATTTAAAAATTAATGAACAATTCATAAGTCTGTGTGAATAACGTAACAGCCTATAATAAATTCCCGTGCAGAAATTTCGATAGGGCTCTAGTGGGGCTCCGACGAGTTTTCCCTATCTCTAATCGGGCTCTAGTGAGGAAAACTAGTCGGGCCCCCATCTAGAACGTAACGCTATGACCATAGGGGCCCCACTAGATTTTCTAGTAGGGTTCTAGCGGGGGACGCCCGCCTACAACCCCATTTAAGAGAAGGGCCCCTACGGGGCCCCTACAAGGCCCCTGTGTTTGATTTAAGTTAGCAGCTAGGAGATTCACTCTTCCTTCTCAGTCTTTGGTGTTGAGAAGAATATTTTTGAATACCATCAGGAAGACTTTCTCATCGATATTTTGGCCCAAATGTATCTTTACGTGTGTTGGAATTAGCAGCTGAAATAATAATAGTACACTAAAATATGCCAATTGCTGAATTATAATTGATTGATTTTCATTTTTATACGTACCCCGAATTTTATAAATTTACTTATTTGACATTTTTTGTATTATAATGTAAGAGAATAATATTTTTAGTTTGTGTTATTATTAGATTATATTTACTTTTAACTTATTCGTACAAATACAATATATTCAATTATTATTACATTTAGTTACCTTCTACGTGATCGTCGGAGCGAGCAGCTCCGAAAATCATAACCTCACTCTCATCGCATTCTTCTTCGACTTTTTGCATTAAGCGGAACTTTTGACTACGAAATCGTTTCTGCTCTTGCAGGCGCCTTTTCTCTTCCATCGTGGAGAATAATAATTGTCAAACACAATAAAAAAATGACATAAAGAAATGAAAACACAAAACTTGAAAGCTTTGGCGAAGCACTGAACAGCTGTACTTTACATAACCTCTTTAACTTTAACTGACACATACGTGCCTGATTCCGAACAAAATTTTCAATAATGCCCTAAATTAAGTTTTATGGAAAAAAGCGTTCACATGCACACGAAGAAACACTATTTCTGCTCACTAAGAACGCCAGAACCCTACAAGTTAATACTTTAGGTAATAAGAATAAGATTTTAGGAATTTTCTGGTCGGGGCCCCACTAGATACAGATAGATTCGCCATACCTATACGAAGCATGGAATTCTTAATTAGAACCTGATAGGGCCCCCGTCAGTTTTTTCTAGTCTAGATATTCTGATAGGGGCCCCTTCAGAACCCAACTTCAAATAGGGAAAGATGGGGAAATTTCTGCACGGGTTGATAATTCCAGAGAAAAATGGAAAATGTGATATGTCAAAGGTCAGAGGAGAAAGCTTAGATATGAAAGGTCAAAGGTGAGAGATTAGAAGTCGAAGGTTAAGCTGGTGTTTTTGTCTGTTAAAGTTCCAAGAAGAGCTATATTGACTCTACTAATTTTTAAAGAAAATATATTATTGCTGAACGATTTCCACCACCCGCGTCTCTGATACAATGTCCTAAAACAGTACTTCATTGTGTTAAATTTAAATCAATTTTCGTGGCAGTGAATTACCACAGTCTACTAAAAAGAAAACTTGAATATATTTTCTCGACAGGACGCTAGTTGAGGAGTGATGAGCGAACAAAATGTGATAAATCCATTTTTTGAAAAACTTGAGATAACGATTTCCCTGTATGTATCCATAAAATGAAAAAAAAAAAAAATTAATTTTCAATTACAGATTCATTATGTAAATAGGTGAAACTTGTTAAACATCTAAAGACTTTGTAAAATTCATAAACAATTTTTTATCTTTCTTTTATAATATTATATAATTTAACAAAACTTTATCATTTACATCAAAAATTGAAAATATAATAATAATGTATAAAATTATCTTCTGACTTCATGTATGACTAAAAAATTGTAAATTTATATAATTAGAACATCAATACTCATTGAAATATGCTTTTAGAGAATCAAAAGTTAATGAATCCATTTTCATTTTGTTAATAACTTCAAGACAGTATTGAATCAAAACGTTTCTAGCATTTCATATTTTTAATAGCCCAATTGATTGTTCAGAGATCTCGCTTTTGTATAAAGTTATATCACACAAATACTTCAAGGACATAATTTTAGAGCACACGATTAAAAATGTTTGCAATTTTAATATAAATTTAATATACATTTGTATATTAAATCTAAAACCTAGGTAAAATAAATCGCCATCAGGAGACTATGTTATTAAATTCAATATACCGCATATTGATAATTTATAGACGAATTTAAGGTTATTACTTTATTTTTCAATATTTGTCAAGATCTGAAGTCATCAAAGAACTTGTTCTTTTCACGCACTCTGTTTTACTGACTTTAATATACATGTATATTAATTTTACAACATGATGGTATATTAAAATCAATTTACGGTATATGCAAATGACTTTACTCACATGTACATTGGATTTCAATCAGATTTTTTTAACAATGCAGTCTTAGTTTTGATTTAACATTAATATTTACAAGGCTGCATGTAATAAGATAATTTTTTCAATTACTTCTAATTTCACGGTTTTCACAAATAATTTTGAATAATACTTTTTTTATGTCAGAAAATTATGCAGAGAAATGATGTATTTCATGAAAATACAACTTTTTTGTATGCAACATTTTTGGTGACATTATTATTTCTCGAAAAAATCGACCAAAAATGGAAATCACGCTGATTATTCATGATTTCGGTCAAAAAACGAAATATACCTTGAAAAGTATGCATTTCAGAGAAAAATATATCGTGAAAGAAAAATGTAGATCTCAATAAATTACATATTTTTTCACCTGATCATTTTTTCATGTAGTCAATGGCTTAACAGTGACAATAGTTTTTACGATTAAAATAAAAAATTCCTTGTAGTTTTTCTAATTTATAACGAAGATGTTGATTCTGCATAGTTCACTTACATAATAATAGGCTTAAGGGCCTCAAGAAACTATAACTTTTTTATATTAAACATTTTCCTCTACAATCAATATTTTTTGAAAAAAATCATTTTTTATTTTATAACATTTTAGACCGTTTGTTTTTTGTTGTTGTATTTTTTCATGAAGAATGCTTCGATACGATTCCAGATAATAATAAACAAGAATTTTTAATTTTATTTAAATCGAAAGAATGTGTATGTGTTGATAAATTTTATTTTCAAAGAACACTTTTTGGCAAATATTTAATGGATTAATAACTTTGATGCATGATACATTTGCGATAAGTCACAATGAAAAAATACTATTGCGCATTAAATTTAAACTTTTCATAGTATCGTTTGTGTTTCAAAGAAAATCGTTCCAATTAATTTAAATAAATAAAGCACGTGTTAATTGTTAATAACATGTAATTTTCAAAATATTTAGTTTTGAAAATTGATTTGAATAAAATAAAAATAAATTTCATATTTAATACATATTTCATTTGTAGAATGTTTCATTTTTAAAACTATTTCATTAAAAATGCCATAACTTCTAATGGGAATGAATAAAATAACATTCTGCTATTTCATTAAACTATTAGGCTTATTTTTATAAATTATTTTCGTTCAAAAACATGTGTGAATTTTTATCAGTGCTATATCTCTCAATATTTTAAAACAATATTTGATATAGAAATACATATTTGCATAAGGGAGCCTTCATAAATTACGTAACCTTAATTTCGACCTTTTTAACCCCCTCCCGCCATGTAACAAAGCGCAAATTTCTTTCGCCCCCCCCCCCCCCACCATCTTTATGTAACATTTTTTGCATTATGTTTAAAAACATAATATACGTTTTCTGAATAAAAAAAGGTTTTTTAGAACGAAGTATCGTCTAGAAATTAATTGAACAATATTTTGATGTATAACTCTGAATACTTTTTAAATATTTTGGTTAGTCACACAAATATTGAAATATACTGACAAGAAAAGAAGTATATTATCAGTTTGTTCTTAAATTTATATGAATACAATTTTTATAAGATTCCTGAAAAAATTAAAAAAGATTTGTGAATATTTCAGATGACTCAAATTTTTCTTCAAATTTGAAAGAATCATTAAAATTGTAAATAAATTATCCTAAAATCGTCCAAATTTTCCCAGAAATTAAAAAAAAAATTGTTTATTCTCTTGAAATCTTTAAAAATTTTTTTGAAGCTTCTGAAGATTTTGCTTGAAATCTTTAAAAATCTACATTTTGTGGAATATTTTAAAGTTTGAAATTCTTTTTGAATCTCATTAAATCTTATAAATATTTCTTTAATTTACTTGAATTTTTCTAATTGTTCAATCTTACAAAATTGAGCCATTTTGCTTTAAAATATTCTACATCATTTTTCGAAATTATAGCATATTGTTTGAAATGTCTTCAAATCATTTTCAATTGAAAAAAAAAAACAATTTTAGGAAAAAATAATTTGAAATTTCCCCAAGAATCATAAGAAAATTCTTTTTTTTTATATCTTTTCAGAATTTCTAAACTTTATAATCTTTTAAAATTATTCAAATTTTTTCTGAATTTCTTATAAATTCTGCAAAATTAAAAAAATTGTAAAATCTTTCAGAATTTTCTTTGACAATTTTAGAAATCTTTTGGAATGTTTCGAAATCTTTTTAAATACTCTCTTTTAATTAATTTTTCAAAATAAAAAAACATTTTATTCTTTCTTAGAAAACTGATGATTTTTTTTTCATTTTCTTGAAATCTTATAAAATTTTTAAAATATCTTTATATTAGATTTTTTCTAAAATGATCTAATATGACAAGGTTGCAAAATTTTGCTTTAAAATCTTTGACACTCTTTTTACAAATTTTAGGATATAATGTTAAATATTTTGTAAACTTTTTCGATTTTCTCTCAGAATTCATTTAAAAAATCATTAAAAAGTTTCCCATGAATCTTCAGAACATTTTTTTAATTCTCTTGATACCCTGCCAAATCCAGTTTACCTAAAAATTTAAATTTTGTAGCAATTGTTGATGTAAGTTGTTGGCTTTAGGTCACAACTTACATCAACGATTTCTACAAAATTTAAATTTTTGAGGGTCAATACAATCTCCAGCGAGTATTACCTAAAAATTGTTCAAATCCTAAAAAATAAAAATTGTCTTGAAGTCTTCCATATTCTTCTTCCACACATTTTCAAATCTTCCAAACTTAAAATTATTCTTCTAAAATTAAACCGAAACCATTCAAAATTTTCCCAGAAATCTTAAAAAAAAATCTACTCAAATCTTTTAAAACTATTGAAAAGCTTTTAAATTTTTTTCAGATTCTTCGAAATAAGTTTTTGCCCATAATTTCATTTTTCTCATCTCTTTGGAAATGTAAATAAGTTTACAACTTATAATGTGATAGCAAAATGTTAAGAACAGAATCATTTCCCAATACTAAGCAATTATTTATAATTTAAATTTTCTCGTTTTCGACCAGAATGTGTTCGATATTTTCGAGATATTTAGTAACATCGCTTTCTTTTAAATAGGACATGCAATTGAAAATGTTACGTAATCGGGTCAAAATACCCCCTCTCCCTATCCGTAACAGACCTTAACGAAACACGAACCCCCTCCCCCATTTTGAATGTTACGTAATATGTGACCGATCCCTAAGAAAGTTTAAATCTAGTTTGAACGTTTGGTTCAAACTCTCACAACCTTACACATATTTGATGCATATCCCAGTCGCGGTAAGTTACATTACGTTATCTCTCATTCGGAAAAATTTCAAATCCACAAAAATGTATCAAGAACTATTGGTTTGACTTCAATTATTTCTGTGACCAATCACAGAGGTGTCTTCTTGCCACCTACGAGACGTTGGAAATTGGAAAGGAATAGAGATGTGACCAAAATTATTTCTGTAACTAATCACGGTTGCGTCTCCCGCCGTTTTGCTAATTTTTTTTATGGAGTTCAAATTTTTCCAAATGAGATATGCTGGAAGTGCGACATGCCACATTGTGACATGCCGAAACTTGACTTTCTACTTTTGTCACTTGATCCGATCCCGGGCTTCTCTGACAATTTATGTTTCTTTAATATAATAATTTATATGTGCATATATTAGGGTGGATCGAACAAATTTTTTGTTATAAATTGAAAAGGAAAACGCCTTAGCACTGATAAGTTTGCTTTCGAGTCCCTTATAACGTGTATAAAATTTGAAACGAATCAAATAATATCTTGCGGCTGGGGGGAGTAGAAATAGAATTGAAAATTTTTTTGATGGTAGAGTTTCAGAAAAATCGCGAATACTATTTTCGTTTCCTAATCCACATAATATTCCTAATCTTTACCATTTTTTCTAATTTTTTGTTTGAGTTTGTATAGGAGAAATTAAATTTTTTATGGAGACCTAAAAGTGAAACATTAACTTTGAGGCTTTTTTGTACACGGTTGAATGTATGAATCTGCATATAATATTCACATAATGTTTATGTCAGAGGAAAATAAAGGCTTCACTGAAATTATTTCCAAGAAATTTTTCTTTAGTATACTATTTCTTATAACTTTATAAAAAAAAACAAAACAGCTAAACTTGAAAATAAGAAATTGCCAGCTTTTTTAAGTTTGGTGAAATTTAGTGAATTTATAGACAACTTTGAAGATGGCCTTCTTCACTTCTTAACATAAGTGCAAGGTAAATATTTAATCTAAAACTACTATCTGCAACGAATAAATTCAGTCGTCAAACATTAAAAACGGTTATAAATTGCCATTTTTATGCAGGTTTCACAATAAAAGTAAATTTGAAGAAAAAAAAATTCACGTAAAATTCTGATTCGAAAAATTTAATAATCGCCCAAAAATTTTGGCTCGAATTACAAAAAAAAAGTCTTCTGGATGACCCATAGTATATAAATGTATAGTATCACCAATCTCTGTTTCTAGATGCCACGTGTGGAAAGGAATATGACTTACGATTGCAATTCTCAAAGTCCACCTTGACTAATAGATTTTCGTCTAATTTTAATCCACTTAAGGGCTTCTAGAAATTGTAGCATCGCCATGTACAGAACAATCATCATATTGTTTTGCATGACATCATGGAAAAACTGTTTACAAAAGCATGAAGCAGTACATATATTTTTAACTCTGTATCTTGATTGCTCTTTCCATTTTTCGTATATGAAAAAAATTGATTAATTTTTTTCTTAGCTAATTAATTATATTTCAAATTATAATATAAATACGAATAACAACTTTATGCATTATATTCTGTTCAGTATAAAATATTTTTATTATTTCGAAACGAGTATTTGATTTTATAAAAAATTGTATTAAAAAAGAAGTAAAATTTCATCAAAAAGTTATCAGTGAAATCAACATAGTTTGTGAAATCAACCTTTAATACCCATACTCTTCCCTACTCATATGAAGAATCATTTATGATTATTATTTTTGTAATATATTAATTTTTACGATTTTCGGATGAGAAAAATGGTCAAAAAATTTTTAACTGCGTGAAAAAATACAATTTCTGAAAAGTTATCACCATGTAATATTTATTCATGCTCATTTCCTATGCTTCTTCTAATCAATTCGTGAACGTTTCAGGTGTATAATAATATAAAAATGTTAATATGAGCAAACTTTGTTCTCCTTAGCTTTTTTATTTATATTTTTACACAATCATATATTTGTATAGACAATTTTCTTAAACATACAATTTTTCAATCAACTAAATTATACGTGAGACCTTTTTTTCTATTTGTTATTCTTACATTAGTTTTATATTATTTTTATCTCACTCTTTTAGTCTAGGGACGTCTAATTAATCTGATGTTTAATTTTGCAAGTCTTTAATAATACATACGTTAAAAAAATAAAAGAGAATTTTCTAGGGTTTTATAAAGGGACATTGTACCAGTCCACCTTAAACTATAACCCAGTAAAAAGACTTTCAAACTTTAAGAAAAATCGAAGTTTTGAGTTATCTCGAAAACGGTGATAAATACGCAAAAACTGACAACATTTTCAGGGCTATAGAAAAGTAGATGGTCCTCGGCTACCCCGAACTCACCAGATAAAAAAATCCAAATTTTAAAGGAAAATACAAATTTCTATTTATTTTGAAAATGGGGGGTATGGTCTACAATTTTAAACTAATGCAGTATTATGTATGGGCACAATTTTATAAATTTGCAATTCCTGGAAAATGTTGAAATATACGTGAAAACTGTCCAAATTTTAAAGATTTTCTGAAAGGGAATGAATTCATTCGGATCGAAATGCACTGAATAGCGGGTTCGGATTGATTCGGATTGAAGTTAATGTTAGAGCATTAATTCAGAACTATTTAAAAGACTCAAGTTAGTGTTCATGCACAGATTGAGAAGGATGAAAAATAATTTCTGGATGAGCCTCGGATTTAAACGGATTGGGCGCACGGATTGAAAAAGATTGAAAGTTTCTCAGGACGAGTCTCTAATTCATTCGGATTGGACATCAGATTGAGAAGAAATAAAAGGTTTTGCCGGATTGGTGTGGGATTCACTTAGATTGGCTTCGGAGTCACTCGGATTACTCCGGACTGGTAGCATATTCAGTCGTATTCAGTAAGATGTCTGACGGATTCAAAATGGCTAAGAGGGATTGATAAAGGGCCTTTGATTCATCCGGATTGCATTTGGAGTTTAGACGCGGATTGAAAAGGATTGACAACTTTTTTTGGATTGCTTCGGATTAATTCGGATGAAATTAATGATCAAATTGGGACAAAATTATAGCAATTTTAAAAAATATAGTGCAGAGATGTTAAAAATACTGCTCCTCTTTCCTTCTCTTAACAGGGAAGATATAATTATGTTTTTGAAGAAATATATTTAAAAATACCCGAAGGAAACGTTTATTCGTGGAAATTTGATTTTTTTAAATAAGTTCTGCTGGAAGCAAGTTAATGCTGATATTTAATCAAGATTTTTAGCTAATAATTAAATTAACAATTGTTATAAACAATTTATTAAATAAATGCGCAACTGTACATATTTTTTAATTGATTAGGTGCTTTTTTTACTTTAACTGATTCAATAGCACCTCAGCATTGATGTTGTAAGAAAAAACATTTAGTAAAAATTTGACGTTTATTATTTTGTTAATAGCAAATACTATTTAAAAAAATGCACAAGTGAACATTTCATCAAGAAGAAAATAATTTTCTTATTTTTGTTCTTATTTGATGTACATGTTACAATAAAGTTATAATTTTTGGGAACAGATTGTTTAAAAAAATTCACAAATTCCACATCATCACGTGGAAAGAAGTAGCTTATTTTATCGCCTTTATTAAATACGACAATTATTATAAATTATTAAATATTGTATCGGAATTATGTGTAATTAATTAACGGCTATGTACTTGCAGCAAAAAATTACATTATAAACTTTAATATGTATGGAGGTCAGACCATGTTTACTATATGTTTTTGAGGTCGCCAAATCCGAATCCGAGGTCCAAAATACCGCCTCTTTCTCACGTCCCTGACGTGCTGGAGTTTTTCTACACTACGGATTCGGCTTCAGCGACCGAAAAAACGTATAGTAAACATGCTCTGACCCCCGAACTCGGAAAAAAAAGTTTTCATGAGGTTTTTTGAGGTTACGTCAAAACCCTTACTTGCTACAATTTTTTGGACCTCGGATTTGGATTCCGCGACCCCAAAAACATATAATGAACCTGGTCTGACCCCCAGACTCGAAAAAAATTTGTTATGAGGTTTTTTGAGGTTATGTCAGAACCCTGACGTGCTGGGGTTTTCCGGGCCTCAGATTTAGATACGGTGGCCCCAAAAAAGACATAGTAAACATGGTCTGACCTCCAGACTCAGGAAAATATTTTTATCAGGTTTTTTTTTTTGGTTATGACAGAACCCTGACGTGCTGGCGTTTTTTGGAGCTCGGATTCGTATTCAGCGACCCCAAAAGCATATAGAAAACATTGTCTGATCTCCAGACACAGAAAAAGATTTTTTTATGTGTTGGCTGTGTTATTCATTGTTAGTTCATACTAATTTTACCTAGCTTTGATGTATGTATGCGTCTGGCTATACGAGATTCATGTTTTTAGATATCCTTACTAAAACTACCCTTGTACTTACCGAATAGTCTATAGACAAGTGTAACTAAATAAAATATTATCTAATCTTCTTTATTACTTAAAATCTTGATGAAAAATTAATATTAACTAGCTTTCCAGAAATCTTGCAAGAAGATCTAATGAGAAATTGATTTATTTTGTACGAAGAAATGTTAATGTTATTGTTTCTAAGAATAATGATTGTTGAAAAAATAAAACAGTTTGAAAGTTCATTTTAATTTAAAACTAGTTATTTGAGTTTAGCATGCTTTAAATTTCACTGCAAATGATGCTAAAATAAAAATGTAGTGTTTATGCATAATTATAAATACTGAACCGCCAATAGATTTTCCTCTGTCAGTGATCTATTCCAGTAATCTAGTGAAGTCTATTGCGGTGATAGTCTTTAATAGTGCCGTAATATCTTGGTAATAATTTTGCAATTAAGCACAATAACGCGTAATAATGCGTAATAATGCTTAATAGGGATTATTCGGTACGGGTATGTGGCAAGTGAATTCCCCCTCGAATTTTCAGTATTTATCCAATTTTTCACTCGTTATTAAGAGAGATAAATTTTTTTCCTACAAATACTTTGCTCATTATCCTCAAAATAATCGATTTGTAATGAATTCATGTTTTCTTATTTTATAGAACTGTGCGTCACTGGAAATTATAATAACATATTTTTATAGTAACATAATCATACTTTTATTTTGAAATTTTTCAATCTATAGCCTCTATGCCACTTTAACTGATTTTTAATATAACATTATGATTAGGAAGTTGGGCGTTCATCCTGGCACTATTTTATGCTTAAAAACACTATTTTTTGGACTTTTCAACTAATTTTCTCGTGGGAAAGGAAACCACAGTAGCTGGTGTCACGGTAGAGTAAAATTGGCAGGGGGAAGAGAATGGAGGTCGAAAGTTAAAGACGACAAAGTTACTTTGAGGTGATGCCTCGCCTTAATCTGTAAACTGTAAAGCCCGAATTAGGTGCGGCGCACCCTTTCCTGCATTCGAGGAGTTCCTCGATAGCAGCTAGCTTGTTAACCGGAAGCGCCCCATTACCGGAAACTTAATAGTCCGTGAAAACAATAGAATTACGCGCTGAATCGAATAAAAATCAAGACTCTGCGATGCACAGAACTTATATATATATACTTACAGGGTGCTTATAAATTTACTTTGAGACTAACGAGTTTGTTTTCTGCAGATATACTTCATGCTTGAATCAACAGCCTCGTTGTCTTGCTAAATTTCCGGCCTTAAGGAGGAGTGTTTCACATTTTTGGAATTATCTAACGTCTTCAAATAATTTCTTGGTCTATTTATAATTAGTAATTACTGCTCGTAACACTAAGTATCAGTCAATCTGTAATTGACAATTAAAATAAAATTAAAGAATAAATTTTTCGAAACAAGTAGGGGCCATTCATAAACTACATTGTCAATTTGAGAGGGGAGGGGGTCACGACAAAAACTAGGGTTCATAAGAGGGGGAGGTGTCAGTGAAAGTAACATCGCGGAATTAGATAACCTCAAAGATGATAATATTTGGTACGTTTCCTGATGATAAGTTTAAATAAAGTTCGCAAATTTTGCAAAAGATTGCCCTTCAACGGCAAAGTTTAATAATTGCTTGCTAAGTTTGAAAATCACACTCAGAAAACGAGTTGGTTGAATCAGCAAACATTTTGTTGGTTTAACGATAGAATATGGTAGAATATGTTTGTTTAATTCATTCAAATTTCCATGTGTATGAAAAAATTCTACTATTATATTTTTGGTTTGAAATTCTTCTCGTTTAGTTAAAAATTCTATTATCTGGTTAAAATTTTAATTATTTCATTTAAAATGTAAATAATTCGTTAAAAAGGCAACTTTTTTTGGGGGGGGGGGGGTAAATTCAATCATTTGGTTCAAAGTTGAACAACGTTGATCAAAATTAATTCTTTTTGTTCAAGATTCATCTCGTTGGTTGAAAATTTAATTTCTCCAGTTTCGGGAAATTAATGATCTTGGTTAAAAATCATCTACTTTGTTGAATTTTGAACTCTTTTTATAAAATTTATTTATTTTTTCGTTTTTTTTTAAGATTCTTCATTTCAGTTGAAAATTCAGCTCTTTAATTGAAAATTCATTTTTTAATTGGAAATGTAACTATTTTTTGGAAATTCGTCCTTCTGGTAGAAAATTAACCTTCTTGGTGGAAAATTCATAGTTTTGGTTGAAAATATAACTGTTAGATAACTAATCTGTTTTGGTTGAGGATTCAACAATTTTGTTAAAAATTCGTTGTTTTTTTTCGTTCAATTCAACTGTTTTTTATTTAAAATGAGAATATTTTTTGGTTGAAATATCGACATTTACATGTTTTGTTGCGAATTCGTCTTTTTTATTGAAAAATCAACTCCTTACAAAAATTATAGGCATCTGCCGTTGAAGCTAAATAACTTTAAGAAGAGTCAAGTTTAGAACATTATTTCTGATACAAGAGGCAATGGGAGAAATTTGAAAAAATTCATGAAGATGAGGAAAACATTCGTGAACAAATTGCAGTTGAAAAATTTGAGAAATAGTACAAATTGTTGCTTAAAATTACAAAAATGCACAACTATACTATCTGCAGTTTTAATAAAGATATTAAAGCGATTCAAACTTCGAACTGTAATGGATAGGCTCTGTAATTATTTACAATCTCCCTGTAGGATGTGATTATTTCATTTTTCGTGAAAATCGCTGTATTTTTAGACCTTGGATACTAATAGGCCCAACTGGGGAACCATACATAACAATTTTGTGAGGCTCCTCGCTTGGAGTGATCGCTAGAGAGATTGATCAGTAACCTGGGTCGGAGCAGTGTTACGGAATGAACGTGCCATTTGAATAAATAACACGATAATTCCAGATCAGTCTAAAATATCTATACCTAACACCTATATACCTATCTACCTTAAACCTATATACCTACCCATTATATACCTATATACCTCCTTACTATTTTCCAACCGAGTAAATCACGCCTACCCCGAAAGGGAAATGGATAAATAGTTTGAATTGCCTTAATATCTTCATTATAACTGAAGATAGTATGGTTGTACATTTTTGTAATTTTAAGCAACAATTTTTATTATTTCTCAAAATTGTCAACTGAAATTTGTGCACAAGCGTGAAGAATTCATTTTATTTATTGAAGATTCATCATTATAGTTGCAAATTCAACTATGTCATTAAGAATTGAATTACTTTGGAAAAATTAGTTCATTGGTTGAGAACTGAATTTTTTCAATGAAAACTTAACTATTTGGATGGAAATCCAACTGTTTGGTTGGAAAGAAACTTTTGTGTTTAAAATTCATATTTTAGCAATGAAAATTGAACTTTTTTGAAGAAAATTTGTGTTTTTTTATGGAAAATTAATTTTTTTGTGGACAATTCATCTATCTGGTTAAAAATTTAACTATTCGGTTTAAGAGCCATCTTTCTTAGTTGCAAATTTAACTTTATGGTTGAACGTTGCACTACATACTTCTTTAAAAAGTCGTTTTTTTTTGTGTTAAAAATTAATTGTTTCAACATGTAATTCAACAAATTTATTTTTGTTTCGAAATTTATCCTTTATACGTTGAACATTCAAACATTTGGTAGGAAATTCATGTATTTTGTTGCAACTTCGTCTTCTTAGTTAGAAAATTAATCTTCTTCGTTGGAAATTCATCTTTTTTAATTGAAAATTAACTATTTGGTTTGAAATTCAGCTTTCTTGATTGACAATTAATCTATTTGGTTAAGGATTCAACTATTTTGTCATAAGTAAGTTTTTTTCGTTCAACTCAATTGATTAAAAATTCGTTTTTTGGTAAAAAATTCATCTTTTATGGTATAGAAAAATCATCTTTATCGGTAGAAAATTAACTTTTTTGATGAAACTGTAACTCTCTTGTTAGAAATTCGTGTTCTTTGCTTGAAAATTCAACTATTTTTGGTTGAATTTTTATCACTTTTGTTTTAAAATTTATTCGTTCGAAAATGCATTCTCAATGCAACAATTTTTATATTCATTCCATTTAAAAGAATTAATTGACTTATTATTCCCGCATTTTTGTGAAAAATCACCCTATTTCCTCTGTTCTCCGAGAATTTTGGTCTAAGTTACTTTTTTGGGGAGGGGGGGGGGGGGGGAGAGACAAAACTGCGTTTCTCAACTAGGGGTGGCGGGGGACTCGAAAATAACAAAAAATTGGTAATGTAGTTTATGGATGGCTCCTAAATCTCTGGAGCAAGAATCATTAATGGACGCACGCTTCTCTTCTTAGGGAAATGTATCGTAAACTGGTGCTCAGCTAACACAAAATTATGGGTCTTCGCAATACGCATTACATTAAAAACAATTATTACTCGTTGCACGTTCTCGTGAGGTTATTATTGAAACAAGCGGGTTATGACGTCTTTCGTGAAACGCGGCATATATTAGAAAATAACATGGCGACTGCAAAACGCTCGACCGAGCGGTCATTACAGAGCCGCCGTATATGAAAAGCGAGAAGCCCGAGTCATTCCTTATGGAATTTAAATGGAAGTACCGCCCACTTGCAAGAAAACGATCGATTGAAGGACGAAGCCAAACAGCATTCAGGACGAGATTGCATACCAATTCTGGAAAACTTCCTATATCTTCAATTAAAAGAAAAAGGAAGAAATGAGATCGGCATTCAGATCTCTTCATACTTTTCGAATAAAAAGTTACCGTATCACTAAACTACCATACTTTTGAAAAAAGGCTCGATCTACATTTGGAGTCAAACGTAGATATTGAAGAAAACGTGTTTGTATTTTTACTGATCTGCATCTTTCAATACATAATTGTTTTTGGAAAAAACTATCGTTCTTGGGTCATTCGGACCTGCTCTATTCATTGGAGCCGAAAAAAGTTAATAATTTTTATTCAATTGAAAACTAATAAAAAAATCTATGGGGCCGTTAAAAAAATGTTACGCTACTTTGAACACTTTTTCCGTCATCCCCTTCTTCGTCACAGAACATCTCAAAGAGCTTATACCCTCCAGAGTCACATCACAAATACGAACACCCCCCCCCCTCCCTAAGTCAAAACTTATCTTCGATTTCATTCAATATACGCCTAAAATAAAACACAAGCCGGATAGCACAAAAGTTTCCCTGAATATTCCTAGAAAATTCCAATGGAAGCTTCGGACTTCGAAGAATTCCGAAAAATATTCCAGGAAGGTTCCCGCCAGAAGCAGTTAATGTCCGCGTATCCAGAAAGGTTCCGGGAATGTTCGTGACAAATTTTCGCATTATATAAAATTAATTAATATAATGCGAAAATTTTTTACGAGCATTCCGCGAAGGTTCCCGGAAGTAGGTATATGTCCTCATATCATCTACCTGCATACATTTACCTACTTCTGGAAATCTTCCTGGAACATCTTTCAGAATTCTCCAAAACTCTCACTGGAATGTTGTAGGAATGTCTAGGGAAACTTTCCGGAAAAAACATAGAAAAATAATAGTTTAACAGACTTCACAATTCAAAATTCTGGCTCTTAAAACAGGGCGAATAGGATCATTTTTCACGAAAATAGGGAAATAATTTTCAATAAACAAAATTAAGTTTTAACTAAAAAAACGGGTTTTCAACAAAATAGTCAACTCTTCAACCTAATCGTTGAATTTTTAACCAAGAAAGGTGAATTCTAAACCAAAAATATAAAAAATAATATAAAATACTTCTTATAATTTCATAATTTACTACCTACTATTGTTATGTAATGTTATGTATAAACCACTAGGGGTCACTGAAACAATTGCAATGAAAATTAGTTAAAAATCCAAAACTGTAGATATGTTCTTTCTTCCGGAAAGTTGAACCTAACTGGGTGAGAATCAAGCCGGAGATGTACATGTACTATACATATCTATCCTACAAATCCAGATGTTTTAATTTTTGTACAAATTATTGTGTAAATCTCAGCAGAAAAAAATTCTAAAAATATGGGATACAATACATACGTGTTCTAGAGTAAGATTTTCCCTATATTGATACAGAATTTTGCCATTTTCAGCAAATTAGCAGTTATTTTCTGACAAGTGAAATGTTAAATAGTACCACTATCTTACGATAATTTCAGAATACTTAACTTAGAATAGCTCCCAGATAGCACAAAATGTCCGCGTATTAAGGAAGGTTCCCGAGGAAGATTTGGGGAAAAACCGTGAGAAATTCAATTAATCAAATTGATTAACCTTTAAACATCCCCTGTGTTTTAAAAAACGTAAGCGTCCCCTAGGGGTCTGAGGAGCCCCAGCCGAAAATTCGTTATAAAAACCAAGATATTTAATATTTTAAGCTGACTTTTTTTAATATACGTCAAGGTATCATCAATTAGATGCAAGTATTTGAAAAATTAATTTTAAATTTGATAGATGGCGCCAAAAGTCTGTTTCTCAAATATTTAAGTTTCGAAAATTTCGTTCAAAAAACGCTGGGGTCTAATTGACCACCAGGGGACGTTTAAAGGTTAAATTATTATAATGCGACAATTCAAACAAATATTCCCCAACCCCTCTTCGGGAAGCTTCTTTGATACGCAAATATTTACCTACTTCCGGGAACCTTCCTCGAACATTTTTCGAAATTCTCCAAAACTTCCACTGGAATGTTCCATCAGGAATGTTCAGGGAAACTTTTTTTTGAAAAATACATTGAAAAAATTTGTAAGAAATATATGAATTTTTTCTATCCTTTCTGTGCACACTGGTAAAATTTAGAGTCAGAATTAATCATTTGTTATTAAGTTAATAACAAAAGAGTGGTGGGGTTTCATCTCTGAAACTTAAGAACGTGCAAATATAATTCTTAAAGCAAATTGCACATTTTTGGCTTCTGAAAATGGTGTACGTAGTGTCGATGAGGAAAACTTTGCAAATAAATGTTTAAAAAATTATTTTCTCCTTCGGAAAATGCAAAGCCCTTTCTGATCATCGAAGGAACGGCATTCAAAATATGAGTGAATTCGTAGTTGTAGAAGTAGCAGTAGCACAAGCAAAAGGTCTCCTGCTGTGAGTTGCGGCTCCTTCGATAATCGGAAAGCCCTTAGTATTTTCTGAAGGAGGAAATAATTTTTTTAACATTTCGGCGCAACTTTTTGCTCATTAACACTACATGCAATACTTTCTAAAGCCAAAAATGTGCAATTTAGATCAAGAATGATCTCCGTATGCTTTTTTATTTCGGAGATGACAACTTACTATTTTTTTTATTTAAACTTGATAACAGGTGATTATTTCTGATTTTAAATTTCACCATTGCGCACATGAAGGATCGAAGAAATTCATATATTTTTTAAAGATTTTTTGAAATGTATTGTCAGGGAGTAACAGCCATTTACAGTAGAGTATTCAAAAATGATCGTAAGCTAATGATGCTATTTAACATTTCACTTGTCAGGAAATAATTGCTGAGAATACTGAAAATTGCAAAACTCTGTATTAGTATAGGGAAAATCTTCAACTGCAACATTTACTTTGTACCATATTCTTAGAATTTTTCGTATGCTGAGATTTTCACTATAATCTGTACAAAAATTGAGGTATCTACATTTTTTGGACAGATAGTAGATAGGTTTTGTGAAACTGTGTTTCTCGGCGCGCATTTGACCCCCAAAACGACCCTGCAATACTGCGAAATTCGTGTAGATAGAACCTTTTTTCGATAGTATTTGTCCAGATTTCTCAAAAATCTCTGTAGGTAGGCTGATTAGAGTCTAACTATCTCAGTATTTAATTATAATCTTCATTTACCTTTTGTGCAGATGAATCGTTTTTTCATTACGAATTTAACTATATAAAAGACTCATTTTTCATACAAAATTTAAATAGAGCATTTCTTCAAAAGTATGGCAGTACATCGCACTGAGCAAATTATTGATAAGTTCATTGTCCTACAAAGGGTCCAAATTTTCTCAAAAATGTTTTTGGAACATTTTATGTCAACCCAACCTTGTTTTTTGAAGTAGTGTTTGGGTCATTTTGAACTTCGTGATTGGTCTAATTATCTGGTCGATTCTTGGAATATATTTATTTATGTTCAACATTCAGAGAAGGGGACATCATGAAAAAGTTTTTTTGAAAATTTTACGTCAATCTGACGTTATCTTCTTGTGTAATTTTCGGTTTATTTTCAACTTGATAATCAGACATTTTTTATGATCAATAAAGGTAATGCAGAGAAGTTTATAAATTGCTTCGTATAAATAATAATTGATTCATTATTATTTAATTTTTTTAGAAATAATTTACTACCCAGTATATAAATTGAAGAAGGAAATTGACTTCAGTGGTAATCGTTGTGGAAATGTATCGCTTACGGAGAGAATGGGACGAACATGAGACTCAAGGGGAAAGAGTCGCTAGAGGAACGAAACGTTCGTTCCCTGTGTAGAACTGGTAATTAGTGGTGCTGGGCTCTAGGACGTTGGGAATAAATAAATAAATTACATTCTTAAACTCGTGAAGCTTCACCACAGATCGTCTCGTTACATTTTAGATGAGCCATTTACTATAGATAAATCTATTGCAAAAGATTGTCTACTATATAACCTTTAATTATATTGACAACCAAAAAAGCATTCTTTATTTTCCCCTCCTCTCTAATTTCATTATCCCAATAACTTAGGGTGATTGCATGGAAGTCCTCACTTTCGAGTTGGGTGTTGTGAAAAAGAATTTTTTTCATATCCATATATCATATCTAGGAAAGTTAAACGACTAGTCAAGGAGAGTGAAGATAAAATCAAAACAAGAGAAGAGAAGAAAATGCAAAATGGCTTTGAAGGAATTATGAAACTATTATTTAAACTCTTGAAGGAAAGTAAAAATACAGAGTTTGTCAGCATGAGAAACAGCAAAGGTGAAATGCTATATGATATAAACGTGATAGTAGAAACTTCAAAAGACTCTTTTAAAGAACTACTAGGTGGTGAAGATATAGGCCAACAGAACTGCGACATAGAACATAAGGCATTAGAAAACCCAATTGAAAAAGTCTGTGTCCCTGAGGTTAGAGATATAATTAAGAACTTAAAAAACGGTAAGGCTGCGGGTGTAGACAATATTAGCGCTGGAATGCTCAAGTACGGTGGCGAGTACATACCTCACAGGTTGTGCGAATTGATAAATTTATGTATCGAGACAGGAGAAGTCCCAGACGTTTGGAGAAAAGCGATTATCGTACCAATATACAAAAGAAAGGGAGATAAAAGCAACTGCAGTAATTACAGAGGTATGAGCCTACTAAGTACCGTAAGTAAAATATACTCAAAAATACTTATTCGTAGGGTAATGGAATTCACTGAAGAAAAGATATGGGAAGACCAAATTGGATTTATGCCAGGAAGATCATGTACAGGTCAGATATTTAGCTTGAGACAGATCACAGAAAAAAGCTTGAGAGTAGGAAAGAAAGTTTTCTGTACATTTGTTGACTTAGAAAAAGCATTTGACAAGGTAAATAGAAGTAAACTTTAGGAAGTCTTGAAAGAGTACGGAGTCAATGGATGGCTCCTACAAGCAATAAAAACAATATATACAGGTAGTAAAGCGATTGTAAGGGTAAATTGGAAACTGAGTGACTGGTTCGATATTATGCAAGGCGTGAAACAAGGATGCGTTATGTCATCATGGCTGTTTATCATATTTATGGATAAGTGTCTAAGAACTGCCCTCTTAAACGAAGAAGGTTTAGATTTCGAAACAGTGAAGATACGTGGGTTAGCTTTCGCAGATAACAAGATTGTTATGGCAGAATCATTCGAGGACTTGCAAACAATATTAAATAAACTTAATATAAGCATGAAGAACATGGGCCTCAAAATTAAAGTAAATAAAACATAAAGCATGGTTTTTTAAGGAAATAGTAAGAAAACAATATGCAACATTGTCCTAAATGATGAGAGCTTAGAACAAATTGACAAGTTCGTATATCTGGGTAGCCTATTCACCACACAGAAAAAACTTAGGGTAAATAGTGTTGCAGGTAATTTCGTATTTTTACCTGTTCATATGGGTAAAACACAAATATTACCCTCGATGGGCAGAAACTGTCTTTTGTTCTCATCGAAGTTGTCACCACTCCCGAACGTAGGTAAACGCAGAATAATACCCTAGATGTGCGGGTAAAGTTCACCCACATGGGGTAATTTTTGTTGCAGGTAATTTTTACCCCGAATTCCGGGTAAAGTTTACACTTAGTTTTTTCTGTGCAGCGACGGAAAAATAGATGGGGAGTTAGATAGGCACATAAATAAGGGTAAGCAGGTTATCGGTAGAGCAGGGTCCATCAAGAAAAGGATAGGAGGGAAATTAACGCGATTGGCATGAGACCTCTGCGCACAATATGCGAGAAAACACTGGTGGAAAAAGTCCGAAACGATATAATCCTCAAAGAATGTGGTACAGGAGAGACACTAGTTGACATATGGGAAAGGAATCAGTTAAGATGGTTCGGACATCTTGAAAGAATGAATGATGAACGAATGACCAAACAAGTGTATAAAGGTAAAGTAAAATGTAAAATGCCCAGAGGTTGACCGCCGAAAGCTAAAGTAGTATGCCAGGACAGAAAAGTGTGGCGACAAATCGTTTATGAACAGAGTGACAATAGAGTGAATGATGCCGGAAACAAAGACCTTGGATATTAGTGGGCCCAAGTGGGGAACCACACATAACGATTTTGTGAGGCTCTTCACTTGGGGTGAGCGCTAGAGAGATTGATCAGCAACCTGGGTCAGAGCAGTCTTGTGGAACGAACGTGTCATTTAAATAAATGACACGATAATTCTAGATCAATCTAAAATATCCATACCTTACACGTACATACCTATCTACCTTGTACCTATATACCCATCTACACAATAATATTTTCCCACCGAGCAAGTACAATAATAAAAATAATAATGTCTATGTTATTAGGGAATTTATATCTCCATGCATTTCACTGGTTATCGACCAAGAACGTACCCATATTAATTCGATGTTAAAAAATTGTGATTAAAAAAGAATATAATGAAACATACAGAAAATAAAAGAATTTTTTTATTTTGACTCCGGAAAACTAGAATAATCTTTTGTAACTTGTTTTTCTTTGTATTTTAATGTATTTATCCCCTGAAGTGAGAGATAAATGTAACTCGAAATCATGTTAAAATCATAAAAGTATCATTTTAGTTAAAAAATGAACCTTCTTCAGATTGGAGCACGTATAATTTTTCATTAAACAACCTTCATGGTTGATTTTGGATCTATCTAGACGTTGACGATTTACAGTTGAAAATTTTTAACTTTTGAAGGCTTTTAGGTTGAATGTTCTGAATTCTGAATAATCAAATTTTCCAAATTTGTATGTTTCGACCAATAATTGAAATTGTTTACGATAGAGCATATAATATTGTAGATGTTTTAACATGAAATTGTTTAAGACTTCTCGTTCGATCACCGAAGTTAAGCAGCGCTTGAATCGGTAATACTCGGATAAGGGTTGTAGTACTTGATGGCGTGCATTTGGCAGTTAGGAAAATTCTTTGTAAAATGAACATAGGATGGAGATATGTTTTAAATTTTTTGGGAGAAAGTTGAGAAAGAGTGGAAGTTTAACTGTTTTCTTACAAATTAAATAACATCTGAAATAGTGAACAATTTTCTATGTACTTAGGCTTATTTGAAAAAAAAAATCTTATAGAATCGCACCACTTTAGTATCATTATTATGCAATTGTTTTCTTATATTGTGCAGGAAATTAAAGTTGGAACCAAAAAGTTGGAAAAATACGAATACACATCCCTTGTTTAGAAAAGTGATGATAAACCAAAAAAATATAAGTAAAATGAATGACAAAAATGTATGGAAGCTTCATGATTACCTATTTCATATGTAACTTGACAGGATTACAATGAATTTTGGAGATTCTTATACATTTTTGAGAATTAGGAGGATTTTCCAAAGGGATTTCAAACATTTCAAGGGATTTTTAGAGAATTCGATATATTCTACGGTATTTTCCAAGTTTTCAGGAAATATCCGGTATCACGTGATTTCACAGGATTTTGTAATGTCTTGGTATACATTTCAGATGGCGTGCCCTAAGACGGGCCGCGGATAGCCTGAGAAAACTTTTGAGAAATGTACACTGCTGAAGCCTGGTGCACTCCAGATACTTTTCCTCCATTGACCGAAGTCGGCTGGGACTGACCTTATAGCTGAACTCTCTACCTTAGGGAGACTAGCTCATTATTTTGGACATGATTTTTTACTCGGACAATACATTTCGCGCATTAACCCTTAATCGACACACTTCCTGTATGAAACGTAGAGGGCACACCGGGTCAGGTGGACCCATTGCCAACTTAGAATGCTTCCTGCAAACAGAGAATGCATTTTTCGGGCTGCAAAAACTAAAATATTTTGTTAACTCCTCAAAATAAAGAGCGGATAGTTTTGAAATGAATATAATAAAATTAAAATAGTTTAACAAAATTAAAATCGGCAGAGCATGTTAAAAAATGCCATTTTTAAAACAAAATTAGATAATTTTGGTAATTTTCATCATTTTTGCATCAAAATTGAACCTCTTACTCTTCAAATTATGCAAATTCACACAAAAATAAATGTTATAGTTTATATTTCAAAAAAGGTATTAATTTGAGCCGAAACGCTTTTATGCCCTTTGTTTATGCGTTTGAATAGGAGATATTGTAAAAAACAATTTCCCTGAGTCATCTAGACCCGTAGTGCCGGTTAAGGTTTAAATTGGTAGTTGGGCGTAAACTTCAATGAATTAAAAATACAAATAATAGAGCAGCTTTGGAATGGATTAAAACTTTGCTTGACCAAAGGCACGCCTCTGGTAAAGGTAAAGGTTAAGTTTTAGGCGACGAATGGAGACTGGATGTTTGGAAATCATTTTGAACGAGAAAGCGGCGTCAAAACAAAACTGAACCAGAATTAATTCATTTAAAATAATATGAACATTCAAAGCAATTCAATTGTTTCTCAGTTTTTATATTGATCATTGCAGCGAACATAGCTCAAGTTATAATATTTATTCAAAGTTCTGAGAAACAGAACAATGTATTTCTGTCTATTTTATTTTCTATTCTGGTCATTGCTATTCCAAAATTGTGATCCATTTCTATTACTTTCCATTAGAGAACTTAATTATTTGAACATACGTATTTTCTGTAATATTATCATATTCAAATATCGCATACAGTCTACAGTAATTAATAAACGTTCTTCACCCAAGAGAATAATAAAAAAGAGCTGGAGTACAGAATCAGTAGTCATTAAACTACTCCTACCCTTATCTGTACTTCATGAAAATTAAGTGACTGTAAACACTATCAGCGAACAAGCGAAGAAGCTATTAGTAGGGAAATCGAGAGGATTCGAGGAAGTGCAAGAAGAAAAAGAAGAAGAAGTAGTAGAAGTAGAAGAAGGAGTAGAAGCTGGAGTAGAAGAAGAAGAAAATGAAGAAGTCTCACACTGCTCACTCCTGGATCCCAATAAATAAAATTGCGCCACCGTGAACCGATAACCACGAGTGTGTTCAATGTCCCAATGTCTCTCCTCCCTTTTTGTCTCTTTATCTCTCTTCCTCTCCCTAGAACACACCCTTTCTCGCTTCCTAATTCGAAACGGGGAAGCTCCCGTAGGTCCCTTTAGCATAATCCTTGGACGACAAGAACCCGACGATCAGTTCGAATACACCGGACACTTACAAGACACAGACGACACATACTTCCAGGATATTCTTCTCTCTCCTTCTCACATGGTCCCCCATGCGTCCACGGTCAATCTCATGGATGTTGTGTCCAATGTTCACCCATTCCGTATAGGCAGAAGCTGAAACAGTGAAGCAACCTGAAGTAGCTAGCTACTCCTTCAGCATCGCGTTGTCTGATCATCCTCGCCCTAATGAAGGCTGGTTTATCTGAAGGCTTTCGATTCCCAGTATAACCCATACCCCACGTATGCGGTGGTGGTGGAGGACACCTTCGCGGTGGTGCTAGTCACCAGCTTGTACATTCTTGTGCAAAAGTTTCCTTTAGAGAGACTTAATTCTCTTTAGAATCAAAGATCAATCCACGAAGCCAAATAAAAGAGACTCATATATGGTCTGTGGAGTGACTGGAGAACTGGAGGACTGGAGAAGCGGAGACTGCGAGGATCCCCTGACGAGAGCCTGATGGGCATCCCAGGACCATTACAGATAAGGGTAATGTATACAAGCTGCGAATAAATGTCTGGAGAACATCCTTGGCTTGATTTTTATTCTTACTTACAGACGATAGGGAAGCTTTCATTCCTTTTATTTAATCATCCTCTGCTTCATCGATCATCAAGTATTGTGTGATTTATTATTTTATTCTGTTGGGTGCCTTGCAATCGTATGTATAAGAATGCCATATAATTCCAATGGTACTTGGATTTGTAATAATCTGTATATTGTACAATTTCAAAAAATATTGTTCAGTAGTGATCTAGGATGGATGATTTTTACTCAGATTATTTTTATTGATTCAATTTTTATTAATTGTCAACAATCCGTGGATTTGATGCAATTCCTTATTCTTTGTTGCTTGTCTGAAATGATATTTTCTTCATATGGCCTGATCAGTAATTATGATCGATCCTGAATACCTTAATATTATTTCGATATAGATGTTATAGTATATTTAATATCCTCTTTCTTATTATTTGAAATACTTTATTTTGAGTTACGTTTACAAACGCTTATTCCAAATCATATACATAAGCCATAAATCTTCGTTACACTGTCACATCATCTAGTTTAAAAATATGAGTTTTTGTGTGACATAATGAATCTTGAACAATTTTGGTAACTAGAATTATTTAATATTGCAATTATATTCAATTTAAGTTCATACAATTTATTCTCACGATAGAAAATTGGCATTCATCACGTGGTATTCGAAATCTTCAAAGATTGTCCAAACCAGAAACCTATACAAACTCTATATAAATTTGATAGTAAGTCCTATAAAATTCTATCATAATTGTTCAGAATTTTATATGGATATACAAAGAAATTCTGTAATAAATGTCACGAGTAAATTCTTGAAGATTCTAGAATAGAGTAATAAACTATAAACAATTGAACATTCCACGAAACTTTGACGAAAAAATTAATTTCATTTTAACTGCATTCAAATTTCATAGAGATGCCGAGTTTTTATACAAGCGAAAGGTTTAAAATCATGCAGCACCTTTTAATTGTTAAAAATGGCAACCTAATTTCTTCATATTTGATCTCCTTCTGAATCTAAATCAGTTGAGTTTTTTACTAAATTCATTCAATGACTGAATTCTAGTTATGAAATTAATTATTTTGACTCAAAAGTAGCTGAGTGAATGAGTTACTGTGATGTTAAATAATTGACTGTATAACTATAACAATTCAGTCACTCAATGAAATTCGTAAAAACTTTAACCAATGAAAATTTAGAGAGTAGATGCATGATATCTTTCCTATTGAATAAATATTATCTAGCAACATTTGCAGTCATTTTGTGACTAGAAATTACGATTTCCATTGTGAGTTTAATTCAGATTTAGTATAATTACATTTTCCTTCGGGATTTCTTTACATTATCCCTGGCTTTTTCTTACAGATTCCTCCATCGATTATAAAATTTATTTTCGTAAATTCCTAATCATTCTTTCTTAAATTATTTTTTTAATCTGTATGCATTTGTTATCCCTTGTAATATTATTTTTGAATAATCATACCATTCTGTTTGATTAAAATATGGAAAAATGTGGTAAATTCTAGAAATAACATGAAATCGCATTCATATATATGCAATCTCTTACACTTAATAATACAAGTCACTAAAACGATTAGTTATTTATCCCAGTCTCATTTAGATTTATGAAAGCAATCGAGGCAATTATAGAATGTTTTTTGCTTGGACTGTAGACTCTGCAGGCCACCCAAAGCTGAAGAGAAACAGGAGGTGGATGAACACACGGTGGGAAGGGAGAAATCCACGATGTTAATTTTAACTTAATTAAGGCTTAATTGAGAGAAAACATTATACTCCGCGGCCGCGACATTGCTGCCCGGGCACATCTGCAACGCAAATCCGGATTTGAAATTTCAAAAATCGCGCACCCGCTACAAACCCTCGGGGGTGCCTGATCGCGGATCGTGGTCAATTAATGAAGATGGTGGAGGGGGGAAGAGAAGTGCAGTTGAGAGATGGATCTGAGAATCTTGTGGAAGGTTACTGTCCCATTCATATCTTTATTTTTTTTCTCTATTTTTGTCAATAAATTAAGATTCTATTTTATTTTTTGACACATAAAAAGCTGACCTAAATTTATTTGTATTCGTTTTTGAATTGCGTTGTTAATGTAATTGGACGTTTTTTTAGTTCCTTGCCAATTTGTTTTTAGGTACCCTAACTATGATTTGAATAGGAATGAAAGAATTTCTTGAATTATTCTTGAATAATAACATCATCTTTTATACACAAAAAAACTGGGGTTTCTAATATAACCAATTTTCGGTTCCGAAGGAGCTGCAACAAAAAGGAACCTCTTTTGCTGAAAAGGAACCCAAAATGATGAATGGTTTCCAAATGAAGCCTAACTATGGACTGTAACGGTTCCAATAGAGCCCTTTTTCCACTTCTGCCTTGACTCACTACGAAGATTTTACAAGTTAATGATGCACATTTTACTTAGTGATTCAGATTAAATAATATTGTAATGGGAAAAATTTAATGAAGAAACTAAAATTATAGACATTAAGCATTCTTGAAAGGAAGAAAGTGCACATGAAATATGGCAGTTTCTAAGGTTATGTTGACAATTCGACGTTTTCAACTGCGCATGTATCAAAAAAGCGCGGTACTATTTGAAATTATATGATATATACTTGCAAAAATTCGTTAATATTACATTTTTTAGGAAGTTAGGTATTTCTGTCATTCAATTTAATTTATTTTCAAAAAGAATACAAAGTTTTTGTTAATATTTATTTGTATAATTATTCATAGTACTTGTTGAATTCAAATAGGCCCGCGCTTTTCGGCACATGCGCAGTTGAAAATATGAATAGCCATCTATCGGATATCAACGAACTAAAAAGGAACCCTTAAAAAGAGTTCTATTGGAGCTGATTGGAGTCTCAGTTAAATGATACCAACTGTTACTTGAGCCGCAACATTACTGAACCCTCAGTTTTTCTGTGTAAATACTTAAGTAATATAGGTTGTACCAGAGCACATCTTGACAGTTTCCAAATTTTCGGTTTTTCCATTATATCTTCCTATATGCTGAAAAAGCGAGCGTTCTTTTCTGCAGGGTTTATCATACCCTAAAAACGTGTTTGTTACCATGGATTGAAAAATAAGAAAAAAATGAGGAAATTTGGTTTTTTAGATCACTATGCCGGAATTTTTTCTTTTAGTTTGACAGTCTTCGAAGAAACATAACATTAAAAGTCTTAGCATGTGAATTATGGTCCTCCAATTTTGCTTCAACCCATTTTGAAATTTCAAAATTTAAATTTTGAAATTTTGAACATCTTGAGCGTCTTAAAATAAATATGCATATTTCTAATGGCTTGATAAATAAAACGAGTAATAGTCAAAATATTTGGAAAAATTGTTCAGATTTAGGAATCGCAACGAGAGAAGCACGCGAAAGAATATTTCTTCAACCTTTTGACGTCTCAGCTGATGTAAAAGCATTTTTGTATGCACGAATTTGAGCATGCCACTGGAAGCTAATTGTTAATTTTTCATCGTTGGTTTGTTGCTTGAAAAATATGAATGATCTCATGTGAATGAATATTGATTGGAGATCTATTCTTTATTCAATACTGGCTATTAATTTTAGATAATTTGCTCATCGCCAGCTTCTATTGATAATTGAAAAATAACTGTTTTGTTGTATATTTCAAATTATTACACAGCACATAAAAAATATTTCATGTTTACTGAATGAGACCACGGTATATCTATATGTTGTTGCGGTCGCTGAATCCGAATCTGACACCAGATTTGGATTCAGCGACCCCAAAAACATACAGGTATGGTGGTCTTCTTCAGTGGACATGTTACTTTTGTATGTGTGCTGTGTTATGATTATTCTTAATTCTAGATAACCTAATAATTATTAGCTATTGATCATTGCTTATTAAATAGAAATTCTCATAATTTTTTGTCTATTGGCAATTAACTCTTGATTGCCAACTTTGGATTATTGAAAAGCCACAATAGATTTTAAATTACTGATTGTTTATCAATACTGAGTAGACTGTTTATGCATATGTACGGATTAATGGTTGCGGACTGTTGAGCTATTGACTATTAGCCAATGATTATTATTGATTGTTGATTATTCGCGATTTCACAGTCAATCTGAAGCTATCGTTTTTGCTGCAGCGGCATCAAATTTACACGAAAATCTGTATCAATATAAAGGAATAAAGTTTTTTACATTCTTGGATCGTTCTCTTGCAGATCAAATTTATTCCTTAAGATTTAGTGTGTTATTATTGCCTATTTACAAAAGAGTTGGTTCTTATCAATTGCTGATTATCAGGATTTCACCATTGATTGTAATTCATTTTTGATTAGTTGCAGATTACTAATAATTGAATTTTTTTTCTTATTGGTGACTACTGGCAATTGTTTATTGGTAAGTATCTCATTTTCTAATAAATCTTGTCTATTAATTTATTTTGTGTTTGCAAATGACTGTTGAGTATTTACTATCGCCTATTGGTCGTTTTTTATTGTTCATTGACTATTGATCATTGATAGCTGAGTTATAATGTTTGCCCCTTAACTATTAATCATTATTCTTTTTTAGATTGTAGTTCACAGTCAATTATGTTTCAAATTTGATTTTTGGTACTAGTTATTGACTATTCGTCATCGATCAATGACTAATGATTATGTATAATTAGAACTAAAATAAGTAATCAAATATAATGTACATTTTTAACTCAAAATTTGACTTTAAATCGATTTAAAAATTGAATTGATTTCCAATTTCTGTCGGTTTTTATTGGGAGGGCCTTTCTTCTTGACTGTTTCAGACATCTGAATGAAAAATCAAATATATCACGCTGAGTGGAGAGACACATGGGAATCATTCAAGGGCGCGTGATAAAATCTTGGTTTTCGCCTGTTTTAAAATTCAAAGCGTCCTGGAAGGCAGAAGATTCAAGATACGATATGGTAAATGGTTTCTAGAATTTCTCCGCGTGTCATGGGTTACACAGAGGATTCTCCATAGTAGCAATGGTCGAGGATAATTAGTCTTTCTCTTGGTGTGTCCTGTGACGACATGGTGTCCGAGGTACGCGATCACAAGTGTGGTGGAGGGACGGTTAATCAGAAGTGAAAGAGGTCGATGACTGGTTGGCTTTTTGTACGTTCATAGGCGAAAAGACGAAATGCGACTTTGCGGTCCACCTTTGCATCTTTGTTGGCATTCACAATGGATGGAGCTTGGTTAATTTAAAACGTTACACGCCTCGCCCCGATCCGTGCACTATCCAACAGGATAAAACCATATTAGAGTAATCAATTCTGAACATTCTCAATTGAAAATTATCAACTTTTTTAATCCTAAACGTCAGTTCCTCTAAGTAAATTGATTGAAAATCTGCGGTATAAGTATTGAATTATTAATATGCTAACAACTAACAACTGCCAATAAGTAAGTAGGAAAACGAGTTATCAGCAATCCACAGACAAAAGCCTATATACCCGTGCAGAAATTTCGCCGTGGCCCCGACCGGGCCCAGACTCTATCATATCGGGCCCTGATGGGGAAATCGAGTCAGGGCCAGACTCATCATGAAACACGTGGCCACCTTGGAGCCATGTCTAGGGGCCCGATCAAACGCCCGATCTGTCCCCGGTCTGGCCCCTATTAATTACCCGAGTCTAGCCACATTATTTACTTTTTTATCAGGAATTAAAATCCTTCAAAATAATTATAACAAAATATTAAATGAAACGCCAAATTAATAGAATTGAGCTTTATTTTGAATACACCTTAAAAATAATGAAAAATGGTTATTTGGACCTCTGCTTTCGAATAGGGGCCGTACTTAAATTACGTAACGGATTATAGGCCCTCATTGAGACCCCCTCCCCCATCCTGTAACAAACTGTAACAAAATGTTTCTCCCCCCCCCTCTTTACTTAATTATTAGTTTCCGTGAATGTTTTACTAGTTATTACTATTAGAATTAGACAGGGGGCCCGAGACCTTCATTTACGAAATTCCCTTATTTTTCCTAATCTAATTTTTTATTTTTCTTGATCATTAATATTCAAATACCAGAATTTTAATCTTGAAATACTTTCAACATAGAATCTTTTATAAACGGAATAAAACAGTATTTCAGATACAAATTTAAAATTTTGAAATTTAATAATTTATTTCAAACAGAAAAATGTCTTTTCTGCCATAAAAATTTTCAACAAAATACTTGAATTTTCAACAAAATAATTACATTTTTAACCTAAGAGATAAATTTTCAACTAAAAATATAACTCTTCAAAAAAAAATGATTTCTCAAAAAAGTGATTAAACCAAATTTTTTAAATAAAATAGTTGAATACTCAAGCAAAGAAGAATAATTTTTAACCAAAAAGTTGTATTTTCATTAAAAAAAAGAAATTTCTACCAAAGCGGATTTTTAAGATTAGAATTTTAGGATTAAAAAGAAAACAAATTTTAACAAAATAGTTGAATTTTCATCCAGAAATGATTCCAGTTGACTTTTCAAGATCAAAATATTAATTTTTTCAACAAAAAATAGGTTTCTACGAACAAGATTGAATTTTCCATCCAAAAACACGAATTTTTCAACCAAAAGGAATGAATTTTTAACGGAATAGTTTTATTTCCAAACAAACAGTTGCATTTTTATACCAGAAAGATGAAATTTCTCTTAAAACAGATGATTTTTTGATTAAAACAAAAAAAAAAAGTTGAATTTCCATCCAGAAAAGCTTTCAGTTCATTTTTTAACACAAAGATATGGATTTTAAACAAAAAGAAAATGTGCTACAAAACAGTTACATTTTCAACAAAACAGCACAATATTTTTAACCAAAATGTATGATTTTTTAACGAAATTTTAGAATTTTAAAACTAACAGTTGCATTTTTATCCAAGAAAGATGTAATTTCTGCTAAAGCAGGTGAATTTTGAAATCAGAAAGACAAATTTTTAAGAAAGTGTTGAATTTTCAACCAAACAGTTGCGTTTTTGTCCAAGAAAAATGAAAATTCTACTAAAACAGGTGAATATTTCAATCAAGAAGACAAATTTTCAAAAAAAAGAATTGAATTTTCATTCGAAAGGATTTCAATAGACTTTTCTACAGAAAAATAAAAATTTTTAACAAAAAGTCAATTTTCTAGGAAATATTTGAATTTTTAACAAAACAACAGAATTTTCAACCAAAAGTATGACTTTAACAAAATAGTTTTATTTTCAACCAAACAGTTGTATTTTTCTCCAAGAAAGATGAAATTTCTCTTAAAGCAGATGAATTATTAATAAAAAAAAAAGATTTTTTTTAGTAGTTGAATTTTCATCCAGAAAAGATTTCAGTTTTCTTTTGAACACCAAAATAGTAAATTTAACCACAAAGTAAATTTTCTACAAAATAGTTAAATTTTCAACGAAACAGCAGAACTTTTAAGTAAAAAGTATGACTTCTCAACAAAATTGTTGAATTTCAAACCAAACAGTTGCATTTTTATCCAAAAAGATGTAATTTCTGCTAAAGCAGGTGAATTTCGAAATGAGAAAACAAATTTTCAAAAAAGAGATGAATTTTCAACAGAACAGTTGCATTTTTATTCAAGAAAGATGAAATATTTCTTTCAAAATAGATGCACTAAAAAAAACTTAAAAGAAATAGTTGAATTTCTAACCAAAAAGTATGACTTTCTAACAATATTGTTAAATTTCAACCAAACAAATGCATTGTCCGAAAAAAATGAAAATTCTACTAAAACAGGTGTATTTTTAAATAAAAAAGACAAATTAAAAAAAAAAGAGTTGCATTTTCATCGAAAAGGATTTCAATAGACTTCTCTACAGAAAAATACAAATCTTAAACAAAAAGTAAATTTTCTGGAAAATAGTTGAATTTTCAACAAAACAGTTGCAATATTTCTACTAAAAAAAGATGAAATTTTAAATTAAAAAGACAAATTTTTAGAAAAAATATTTTTCATCCAAAAGATATTTCGGTTGACTTATCAGCAACAAAATATGAATTTTAAACAAAAGGTTAATATTATACAAAAACAGTTGAATTTTTAACCCAAAAAGAAGAATTATCCTACCGTAACAAATCGTAACAAAATGTCTAGACCCCCCCCCCTTGAGCTGTTATGTAATTTAAGTACAATCCCTTACCGTCCCAGTCTTTTGCATTTCAGAAGACGCTTATGTGGGACAGCATTTCCTCTTCACGATTCACATCATCATTAATTTCTTCCCCATCATCTGCATCAACATCAACATCTGAAACTGTTTTGCATTATTAGAGTACAATCTGATCTCAAAATTACATTTCCACATTTTAATCCACAAATATTACCCCTTATGCCGCCACTGGAGCGATAACATGCATAACTTCAAACGTAGAAATTCAAAATATAACCTCAAAATTGCAACTACTTGTTTTACAAAAAAGCGCTACCGAGCGAAGAAATATTGAATAATAATTTTTTTGACTAAAATGAGGAAATCGAATGTTTAGGTTAAAACTTGGATCCAGCACAATACAATTAAATATACCATAAAATTTAATAATACCATAAAAGACTTACCTTCGTTGCTTTCGTTTTCATCGCGCGTAAATACAGAATTTTGCTGATGGCACGATGTTTGCGAACTCGCGGTGTGCTCCTTAATTTTGGCATTTATTATTAATGTGTTAGGAATATATTATACGGGACGAACACTCCCAGCACATTTGCAACACAACACCACGAAGGAAAACAAAAATTAAGGTTATGATCGTGGTTACATTACATCTAGCGCATATGGGTTAAAATGGCGGTGCGAAGAGGCTATGTGACGTCACAGTACATAGCCCGGTCTGGTACGAGTCAGGGCCACAGAATTCTTCCTATCGGGACCAGATAGTACACATCGGATCAGGCCCTAGTCGGTAATCGGTAATCTATATGGCGATTTCTGCACGGGTAGTCAATAATCGATATCCAATGGTGGATCAATTGGATCAAATGGATCAATTAATTATTAAATAACAAACAGTAAATAGTGACCATCATTACCGCATAATTATCATAATTACAATTGATGAATCTTCGATTTTCTCTTGAGGGTTGTAATGATTTGATCTTCTTCCATCCATCCATCCTTCTGTCGTTTACCACTTCTAGCTTCTACAATATTCGTGTTAGATGGTTAAAATTTTGCATGGATGTTAACCAACCGAAGCATACACTTGGAAAAAGATTCTTATCTGTTTGTCTATTGTGATTTCCTTTCTATGAGAGGTTGAAGGCTAAGAAAAACGAAGAAATTTGGAAATAGGGCTGTATAGACCCCTATATTGGAAGCTTTTATTTTTAGTCAAATTTCCCTCGGCGGCGGCTCAAAATGAAGCTCGCAGCATGCAAATTGCGATGGAGAATAGAATTTGCTATGTCACATTCTTAATATTTTTATATCAGTTAGTTTATCGTTATTGGTCTTTATTCTCTATGCAAAATGTTGATTAATTCTTTTTTTATCATCATTTGGTTTCTTTACTAATAATTAGTTATCACTGATTGTAGGTTATTTGATATTTCCTATTGCTTGATCTGGCAAGATCATTTTGTACTTATTATTGACCACGGATTGTTGTATACTTGTGATTCAATTTTGAATATAGTACATTAATAATAATGGAACGATATTTAATCGTTATTAATTGCTCCTTATTGATCATTTGCTACTGAATATTTATTGCTGATTTATTAATTATCAAGAATTGAGTCATAACCTATTTAACACTCGCCATTGGTTTTTCGATATTATATTTTTTGTTTCCGAATATTGATAATAGTTGTCTATTGTCTACTGGCAACTGGAAATTCATTATGAATTGTTAAATATGACCAACTTACAATTTTTCATCGACAATTGTTATATATTACTGGAAGTTCATTCGTAATACAATCGTGTTACTTTATTATTTATGACTGATTTATTCACGGGTGACTAATTGATAACTACCACAGATTAGCTCTTGGACTGCGTCTAGTCATCCCGAAAAATAAGCGAAGTTGTAAAAGGGAATAGACTATTAAAACAAAAGTCGACTCGAAAATTTGGGACGACAATAGCCAATCTCATGAAAAATATTTGACTATTCATCTCAAGTTCCGGATGACGAGACACTTCACAAAACTAAACATATTATGATTGAAGCAGTAAAAATCGTTGTTATGAAGTGAAAAAGAATATTATTTCAGGTCTAAATATCTATACCCTACCGTATACTTTTAAAACAGTCTGTTCATAATTTATATTTTCACGGTCCAAAATTCATATTGAGAATCCCTTACATCCTAGACTAAAATCCTCCTTGAAACACGCACACAATTATGTTAGTGTCGATCGTACGTTACTGATATAATATGATATGATATGATGAAATAAGAATAATCGTTTTAAAATATATGCGGAACAGATAAAAAGATATAGAAACAAGAGCAAAATTACTATTTTCGCGATTTATTTTATTTTGACTTCAGCGTTCCAAATATCCTCTCGATTTATAGTATATAACAAATTAATATGGAGCGTTACCGGATATCTTATAAAAATATTACGCGAAACCCGTGATCATTATTCACTAATATTTGGAGTCAACGTTGATAAAATGATTTTTGACTATAATAAAGTCTTTCTATCGGTAATAATGATTTTTATCGTTTTCAACTCAATACTAATGATATCTGTTTTAACCGAAGCCATATAAAATTTTCAGACTTTCCTAAATTGTGCTTTGATATAAGCGCATGCTTTGCTGAAATAATTTTAGCACAAATTTATTTCTTAGAGGAAACGGGTAAAAATATTTGGTCTTGATTTTGTCTTGAGTAAAGACCAGTCCAAGACAATTCCAAGTCATTCTGTATGTCTAGCTCGTGAGACGGAACCAGAGTATTCTTGATGTCTTAGGACGAATATTTTTAACTTGAAGACACAAATTTATGTCTTGAGGGTCATCACTAACCCGCTTCAAACTTTATAGGATGTTTAAATTATTTATCTTCATGGTATTTATTGTTTATGTGTTGATAATTTCATTGGTCTGCAATAGTTATGTTGTTTGGATGGTGAATCTAAAAATGTTGTCCATTTTTTCCTATCTCCAACAGTTCACTAGATACTTCTAGAAAATGACAGTTTTAATCTTTTCATCAAAAATTTTATATGCCTGCAGTTGTTGAGACAGACAGGTTCCGAATTTCTTATTTAAAAATTATTTATTACAAAATTACAAGTTTTATCGGTTGTAAAATTTTAATCCTCAGCAGATGTCAACTGCTTGGTCCTCACCTAGCTACCTGATTCCTGGAAATGGCAGGCCCTGTCTGTGGGGTCCATAGTTTATAGAGGCCGCAGTATAATGGACAATAAAATTTACAAACTAAAACTTCTTTACTTTTGACCCTGGCAAATGTTAAGGCCACAAACTGGCAATATAATTTTTTTAAAGAGCAATTCGTTATATTTATCAGGACTTACACTTCTTGTCTTGAAACAAGTCAACCTGGTATTGTCTTGGCTCAGTCAACAGTCATAAATGCAAGCAAAGCCTGTATATCTCCAATGTCTAGCTGGTGAGACGGAGCCAGATATCACTGTCTTGGAGACATATTCGAGACATATCGAAGACATACAAGACAAAACCAAGACAAAATATTTTTACCCGGGAAAGTGGAAAATGATTGAGACTTGAGGTAGGAGGTAGGAGAATTTCCGTGTTATTTATTTAAACAACACGTTCGTTCCGCAACACTGCTCTGACCCAGTTGCTGATCATTCTCTCTAGCGATCACCCCAAGTAAAGAACTTCACAAGGTTGTTATGTGAGATTCACCACTCGGGCCCATTATAATGGGATACTATAGTATCCAAGGTCTTTTGTTCCAGGCGTCATTCACTCTATTCACATCCTTTTTATAAATTATTTGTCGCCACACTTTTCTGTCCTGGCATACTTCTCTGGCGTCCTTCACGTCCATGCATTTTTTCATGCAAGCTCTCCTGTTCCTATGGCTTCTTATGTCTCTTCGGATTAAGGTCTCATTCACACATTCTTACCATTCTTTCCGCAGTCTGCCTCTGGGCATACTGCCATTTACTTTACCTTTATACACTTGTTTCGTTAGACGTTCATCTTTCTTTATTCCAACATGTCCGAACCATCTTAACTGATTTATTTCCCACGTGACAACTATTGTCTCTTTTGCACCACGATCAGTGTTTTCCCGCAAATTATGCGCAGAGGTTTCATGCCAATTGCGTTAATTTTACTCCTATCCTTTTCTTGACAGGTCCATGTCTCGCTGCCGTATAGCCCAATCGGTACAAATATATAATTATGTATTGCCATCGTAGCTTTTCCTGATATGTTCTTATTTGTGAGGATGAATCCTGCTCTACCGATAACCTTCTGACCCTCGTCTATTCGCCTATCTAACTCCCCGTCTATCTTCCCGTCACTGGTGAATAGGCTACCTAGATATGTGTACTTCTCAACTTGTTCTAATCTCTCATTATTTAGGACAAAGTTGCATATTGTTTTCTCACCTTTTCCTTCAAACATTAACTATTCCCCATTAACTCTCTTGATTATCCTTTGCTGAAATAGTATAATCCTGATGTTTGCTAATAATGAATTGATTGTTGCGATTATGATATCAATAGTTATGCCTTATTGAAAATGCAATTCATAATTTTTTTATTGATCGCGCAATATTATTATACGATCAAACCATTTCCCTTTCGGGATAGGCGTGACTTGCTCGGTGAGGAAAGGAGTAATGTGTGGTAGGGGGTGTAGATTTTTTAGATTGATCTAGAATGCTCGTGTTATTTATTTAAATGACATGTTCGTTTCGCAACACTGCTTGACTGCTCCGACCCAGGTTGCTGATAAATCTCTCTAGTGATCACCCCAGGTGAAGAGCCTCACAAAACTGTTATGTGTGATTCCCCAAGTGGGCCCATTAGTATTCAAAGCCTTTGTTTCAGGCGTCATTCACTCCATAGTCACTCTATTTACAAACTATTAATTGTCGCCACACTTTTCTGTCCTGGCATCCTACTCTAGTTTCCTTCACGGCCATGAATTTTTTCATGCAAGCTCTTGTGTATACTTGATTATCAATTTGATCTCTTTTTAATTATTGATAATGATTTATTATTGACATTTTACAATTAATTATTGATACTCAATTATTGTCGACCATTAACAATTCAGTGTTTTTTTTTTAAATATGTATTTAAGTGAATAAATTAAATCACACAAATGAAATTATTCATATACATTAACACAGTTTATTGACAAAAATGAAAGTCTAACTATAGAAAAATCAGGTATATTATATTTGCCCACAATTCAGTTGGAAACCATTAAAACTTCTAAATGATAAATCCAAGTGTTATCATATGTAGATAAATGTAATTTACCATGGAATCATTGAAAAAATATTCCTGCAAGTTCCTTTCCAGTTGCGAATAATAATTTTCAGCGATTTACACAAATATCTAGTTTTTTACTCATGTATGTAACACTTAGAGATTACACTTTATATTTCCCTTTACTTTCAGAACGTGTTGCACTATTAGGATTCAAGTACGTAGATCCATAAATGTTGAGGTAAGCTTATATTTATGCATTATTTTCTTTAACGCCTGCATGCTTAGATTTAGTAGGTTGTCCCATTACGGAACAAGCTGGACTCGCAACGCAGATGTTCCAATCTCTAGAAGTCGACTCGAAAACATTCCAGATTCGTTGTACATAATTATGAAGTAATTATCAACAACATTCTTGACAAGACTAATTAATTAAATTCACCTTTTTTGAATAACTCAACATACATGAATTTTGATAATGCCCTTTTCTTATTGCACGGAAATAATATCTACAGCAATATCACTTTTTTGACATACTTACAATTCACTTCGTTACGGAATTAATGAACATTCTTGACTTAAATCTAATAATGCCTATGAAACAAAAAAAAGTATATTCGAATATGTTCACCGAAAATTAAAATCACGATTTGAAAATATTTATTTTAGCCAAATTGAGTAGTCTAAACAAAATGTTACGAGAATCCATCGACGATAGAGTTCGCCCACGTAATTATGGCCTCTATCACATGACGGTTCTTTCTTGCAAGGACCCATAAAGTCAAAGCCATACAAACTATTCCAATAAACGAAGAAATAAACCAAGGAATAAATACGTATGCCAAGGCACGCGGTGACTCTTGGCAAATACGTCACTTCCGTTTCCTGGTATGTGTATATGCGTCGAGACACACTGTCACTCATTTTAATTGGTCGCTATTCTGCAGAAATTAAATTGATGCAGATTAAAAGAAACAGACGTTGAAGTATTAAGAATTGTTTATATAAGCTGAGTATTCGATAAGTCAGGCGTCCGTTTACATTTGCATTCCTAAATTTAATCTCTTTCGACAGGAAACGAAAATCTCGAATTTAATAAATATTTTAGCTATATCATTTTTCTGTTTAAACTCTAATATACCATTTATAACCTAGAAAATTCTTTTTATTTTGGGGAATTATTCCTCTGTCTAGTTTTTAATTATTTTGTATTGATAGTTTAAAAAAGTTGTATAATTTTTCAAATTGTGGATTATAACTATTCGAGTGACTGTATTAATTTTAGTGGCACTTTTAATTAAAATTTTTTATTTTTTTATTAATGGCGATTTAAAATCTTAGCGATTTAATTTTGTTTAGAAGGGGTCAGTTTAGATGAAAAATCTGGTAATTTAGATTTGAATGCTTGAAGGCTTGAAGAGTGATTATGACGTCAAGCAAATTATGTTCGAAATGCCTGAAGCGGTCACGGGGTCGACGATTGATTGACTAAGTTCGAACCTTACAACCGGTTGAGATGGATTCATTTCACAGTGAATCAGTGCTAAGTAATATTACAAGTTCTGTCAAGAGGTGCTGAAATACTTGTTAGCAACCTATTGCTTGCAAACTTGCTACAAAGACAAAAGGATTAAGACCTGTTGATAAAGATTTCCAAAAGTAGACCTAGTTTTAGAGTACAGGAGAAAATTTTCGAATCCTTTCAATCAATTTAAATTTTGCTGAATTCCCTTGAATTAATTAGACTTATCTCCCAAAAAAATAAATTCCTCGAAATATAATGAATTTGTGACATTTTTTCAAAAATGTTGTTATCAACTGTTTCTACTAACAATTAGTTTAATTTGACTACCAATTTCCCCTATTTATGTATTCATTGAATTTCTGAGAACCAAAGTTATAAACAAATACTTCAATAAAGCGACGAGATAGCAGAGGAAAAGCTGGGGGATCACTAAAGTTGGGGCTTAAATGAAAGTTGGTATCTTTTAGAATTTAGAACTTCAATTCCAATAGAAGCCTGTGGAGACCCAATAGGGTTCCTTTGGAAACTAGATAAAATGTCGAAGTGGACTAGGAGAAAAATAGGTTGGTTGGAAAAAGTCTCTATTAAAATTGGGTTCCTTCGGAGGTCGAACTGGAATCTCCTTTGGAATAAAATAATAAATGCATCGTTTTGGGTTCATTTTCATCAAGAAGGGTTCTCGTTTGTTGCAGTTCCTTAGAAACGAAAAATTGGTTTTCAATGAACCCCAGTTTTTTTATGAGCATTGTGCGCTCGAGACAACAAATTTTATACATCCTTCTCGATCCGGAGTCTTATTGACTTTCCGTGTGATTCTCTTAAATTTAATTTAAGAAAAATATATTATCATGGGAATTACGCAGAATTTAGAATTAATAAGCTTGAGATTATTTCAGGTCCTTTTGATATCATTTTACATCGTCCAATTCAGTCAAATTTCCATTAATTCAGTTAAATAGCCTCAAATTCTGACAAATTCGCTTGAATTTAATTGAAATAAATAGAATTCTCCTCAAAAATGAGATCGAATTTTCTTGAATATATTTGAATTCTATTAATTTGTTTCAAGTGAATTGAATTCTTCTCCGAATTTTCCAGAATCTAGATTCAAATTCACTAAAATATCGTTAAGTTTCCGTGAATTCATTTGAGTCTCGGTTTAAATTTCCCAAAATTTAGATTGAATATCTTTTTATTCGACTAAATTTGCTTTTCAATTCAGTAAATTGACTTCAATTCCCTGTTATTTCCTTCAATTATTTTGAATTGATATCAATTCTTCCTAATTCCTTTCCATTCATTTGAATTCCCTTCAGTCAATTAGAGCTTCTTTGGATTTCGTTTAATATTGTTACAGTCCCATTCATTCAGTTGCATTTCTTCAATTCCGATTAGTGCATTCCATTCCATTCGAATTAATTAACTCTCATAGGAATTTCTATGAATTCAGAAAGAATTCCATTGAATAATCCTTGGACTCCCATGAATGTCTTCAAATTCTGGTCATTTTGTCTGAATTTACTTGAAATTTTTCAATTCTCTTCAGTTCCGTTCAATTTTCTTGTGTGAATTAGAGTTCCATTAGATTTCTTTGAATATTTTTGAACATATAACATAAGAGAAATTTCCCTGATGCATTCGAATTCCCTTAAATTTTAATAAATTCTCTTAAAGTCAGTTGAATTGAGTTTCAAATCAGGCCATATAACACTTCTCAAATTTGATTAAACTCTTGTTTAATTTAGTAAAACTCACGTTCAGTTAACTTAAAATCATCGTTGCAATCCCTTGAATATATTCAATTCCTTTAAATTCCCTTGAGAGGATTAGAGTTCACTTCGATTTTAATAAATACCGCTGAATTCCCTTAAATTTTTCAAATTAACATTCTATAGATATATTGTACGAAATTTATATGGACGTTCTGTTGCTCCTATCTATTATTTTACAGCAATTATAAAGGACGTAAAGGAATCTGAAGAGGTATGGCAGGACAGGAAAGTGTGGTGACAAATATTTGATAAAAAGTGCATAATGAAGAGTTTCAGTGGACTGAATGAAGCCTTAAACGAAAGGCCTTGGACAGAAGTGGGACCGAGTGGAGAGCTTTACATAATGACTCTGTGAAGCTCTTCGTCTGGGGTGCTTGCTAGATAGATTTATCAGCGACCTGGGTCGAAGCAGGGTTGATGATCAAACGTGTTATTTCAATAAACAATGCGAGAATTCTAGATCAATCTGAAAACCTACCCCCCCCCCCCCCTTATACCGCCTCGTACAATTCCCTTCCTCACTCTTCTCATACGAGGCCAATCGTGCGCTTAACCGCGCATGTTTTCGTCATTTGAAATATTTTGCAGTTATCTTCCACATTTTTTTGCTTTTAGAACCAATTCGAATTAATCCGAAAGTAACCATGTCTCAACCCCAAATTCAATCCGAATGGATCCGAGGCTCACTTATCAACATCCTCCTACATTCAGGTATCAGCACCAACTTCAATCCGAACCAATACCGCATACATTTTTCAATCAGTGCCTCCAATCCTTTTTAATTTGTATAAGGAATTCTTAAATTTAACCGAAATGAGTCCAACTGAATCTGACACCAGTCCGAATGAATAAGTGTGAATCCGAAAAAAATTCGAATGAATCAAGGCTCAAACAAAGCAACTTTTAATTTTTTCAATCCTCTCAAGTCCGTGCGCTCCATCCGAGTAAATCGGAAGCCAATCCGTTTGAACTTTCAATCGTATTAAATCAGTGCGTCAACATAAACTTAAATCCGAAACCACTTTCTAATCCTTTTCAATCCGTGCGCCCAATCGTATGAATCCGGAGCTCATTCTAAAAGTCTTTTCAATTCTTCTCAATCCTTGCACGAACATTACCATCAATCCGACTCAATTCGAATTGATTCAAACTGGCATTCAATTATTCTAAATCCGAATGAGATTAAGAAAATCTCTAAAATTTTGACAATTTTCACGTATCTTTCAACGTTTTCTAGAAATCTGAAAATGTATCAAATTTCATGAATATTAACACTAATTGTTATTTATTATTAATTTTTAAAGTTTTCGTGTATGTCTTACAGTTTTCGAGATAATTCAAAATTTTGATTTTTTTCCTTTTGAAAATCTTTTTATTGGGTTAATTTGTGGTCATCGACGACCACCTCTTGTATAAAATCCTGAAAATTTTGTCAGCTTCGCGTAACACAACGTTCGCGAGGTCATCCAATATATTTTTTTCATAATTTTGAAAACACTTTTACTGGGTTTAGTCATGGTGGCCGAGGATCATCACCCTTTGCGAAATCCCGAAATTTTTCCGCTTTCGCGAATCTCATAGTTTTCGAGATAATTACAAATTTTTATTTTTGATGTATTTCTACTGGGCTAATTCTGGATGTCCGAGGTCCATTCCGGTCTAGAATGCCCTGAAAATTTAGTCAATTTTCACTCATCTCTGATTTACTCTACTATAAATTCTGTTTACTGCTTTAGATCGAAGTGACCGACGACCACCTCCATTTTGAAAATATTTCAGGTTTCGCTCATCTATCATCATTTTTGAAGATAATTCCAAATATTATTTTTTTGTGGTATTTAAAAATATCTTTGAATTGGGGTAGACCGAGTTTGTCTAAAACAAACCCCCTCTCTAAAAACTTGAAAATTTACTCAGTTTTCACGTTTGTTTGACCGTTTTCGAGATAATTCAACATTTTGATTTTTTTTAATTTTCAAATTTTGTTTACTGCTTCATGTTCGGATAGCTGAGAACCATCCTCCTTTAGAAAAATCTGAAAATGTCAGCTTTCACTTATCTCTCACAGTTTTCACGATAACTTAAAATTTGTATGTTTTTTTGTATTTAGAAATTTTTTGATTGGATTAGTTCATGTTGGTCGAAAAAAAAACCTTTCGCAAAACCTTAAAATTTTATCGCAAGCGATTCCTCTCTTTGAAACTCCGAAAATGTTGTTACTTTTCACGTATCTGTGATCCTTTTAGAGATTATTCAATTTTTTTTTTCGAATTTGGATCATTCGTTTACTGGTTTAGATCGGGCCGGCCGAGGGCCATCCCCCTTTAAAAAAATTTCAAAAATGTTGTGAGTTTTCGCGTATCTCTCACCGTTTCCGAGATAACTCTAAATTTTGATTCTGTTTTGAATTTTGGAAACACTTTCTTCCCTTTCCCCTATGTTTAGAGTAACTAACAATGCATTATAACCAACACGACCTGAACATTTTTTATTGTATTCTAAATTTTTAACTATTTTATTAATTCATTATAATATTTAATCCAGAAATGTTGATTTTTGAAATTTGCGCCTACTTAAATTATCGAATCTTCTTTACATTATCGACTTATCAAATCTTGCTCTCCACGGCTGATTCTACTGTGACCTACTTTGACTTACATTGTATGTCAATGGCTAACTGAATTGACCAATAGGGCTTAGGGACTACGCATGAAGTTAGCCAAAATGCATGTGCTTTTTATAATAGGATGAACTCCCTGATCCTCAGCTAGTACCGAGTGAGTCACGCTAACCCCGAAAGGGATTTGGCGTTTCCCAAAAAATCATCGAAAGGTAAAGTGACCATATTTGAAACGCTCAAATGCAGGATTCTGATAGTAGGATTTGGATGGGGGGGGGGGGGGGGCAGGTTCAATATGTTGACACTAAGAAAGTCTTGAGTCATGAAACAAATTCATTCAAATATATATCACACGCAATGTTGAAAACTCAAAATTGATTGGTCGAGAACCTAGATAGAAACTTAGAAGCCTGGAGAAGGAGAAAAAAACCTTTTTGCGAAAAGTTTAGCGAAAAGTCGACTTTTACAGGACGTCTTGCAGGACATTTACCTTCGCAGGGCACATTGCTCAAATGTGGGACTGTCCTGCGAAATACTGGACGAATGGTCACTTTACCGAAAGAGATTCGGTTGATTAATTCCTTGTATACTATTGAAATATTGTCATAATTTCCCCGGATATTCTTCATGTTCTCAATATTCTAGATATGCTGACGTGTTCCAAAGTAGTCCCAAATATTCTCAAGTACTCCGAAAAAGTTATCGACCAATGACTAAAAACGAAAAGTTTTTTACATATGAATTATGAATACGCCTTTATGTTTTCAAATTTGCTATATAACCTGCAAATCATATTTATCAAATCATTCACAGTAAAAACGTGGGAATAAATTTGGTTCCAGTTAGAATTAGAAGGGTGTTTACTTTACGTGATTGTGATTCCAATATCCCGTGGACAGGAAAGTATTACAGCGAAGCATGACCTTTAGACATGGAGACAATTTTTCGCTTTGCTCACTTCAAAATTTTATCTGATTAAAAACAAACTTTTTAGGCTAAAGCACACATGTCATAGAACTCTGACGGACATAATTTAATGAAGAGAATTGATGTACAAAATATTATGACAATGACAAGCGGTTTGTTTGTGAATGCACCTGCATGTTGTTCTGTTCAAGTTTTCTATAGAAGAGTTTTCGATTGGAGCTCAAGTTGTGACGGATTTTTTCCATTGTTTCTTTGTTAACTTTTTTATATAATCCAAAATTGATATTCAATTGGCTTTGGAATAGAATCTAGTTTTAATTTCAAACGAATTGTGTTTGTATCAGAATTTTATCAAGAAGTCTCAATAATTACATTTAAATAAAAATCAATTTGAAATAAGAAAGCATGATTCATGAGATTTTAGTCCTCGAGAATTTATTTAGATATAACAATAAATAAGTGTGTTAAGAACATATAGATCAAAAAGTATCGCGATACGATCAAATTAAAATTAAATAAGAAACGGATAGAATATCATACGCACACACAAACATACAACGGCATTCCATAAAATTGGAATCAGTTAAAATTATGAGAGTCAAAGATGGCACAAAATAATAAAATTCAAGATATGTCATTTACCGCTTGCAATTCAGGAGCTTACTTTCAAAAGGGCATATATCCACTTATGGTCTTTGTTGGGAAATGGAGAAAAACGTTTTACAGCATTTATAAAAGAATTGGGTTTTCTGGGTTCCTACATTTTTTTGGTCCTAGGCCACGTACCAAATTACAAGAAGTTTGCATTCTCATTATCTCGTTATCTCATCTCATTATCTCATTATCCAGAGACTGGAATCATTCTTTTTTGGTGGCAAAGCAAATGTTTAACTCACTTTTAATATGGGATAGAAAGTTTTTTTGGAGGAAACTTATCCATAGGTTGATAGGGCTTATCGTAAAGATATGATTAACGCAAAAAACAAAAAATTTTGAAAAGTGGATTTATGCCCTTTTGAAAGCAAGCTCCTCAATTAAGATAGGTACTTATCCAGTATTTTTCGTAGAGACAATCTCGTTGAGATTGGCGTCCCAGCTGCAAAATGATTCAATGATTCAAAATTGGCCGGATAATTGTGAGCTCAACCCTGCGTGGTGCTGGTTATAATTTTGCAAGAACGTCTCGAACGTGTATGCTAATGAGCAGTGGCTTCGTTTTCGCGAATATATTAACACGCGCTTTTTTTTTATTTTAGAGGTGACGATTTTTTTTCCAATGAAAAAATTCTATTCTAACCACTCTTTTCCTGACTTTTTCGAGAACGATTTATGGCCCAATGTGAAAACCGAGGTGAAAACTCTATTAAACCTGTGTTTTCCTTGATTTCAGCGGGAACCAAATTACAACAATTATTTGCAATATGCTACAAAATATCTCTCGTATTTCCCGGAGCGAATATTTATAAATTATGAAGATAAAATTCGCCTCAGAGTTCTAAAGGATACCAACTTTTATTTAAGCTGCAACTTTACTGAATTCCCAGTTTTTTTTCTGTGTTACATGTATTCTAATTGCGATAATATTATTTTGTACATTAATTCTCTTCATCAAATTATATCCATCAGAAATCGATTACATGTGTGTTTTAAGGTAAAAGTTGTGTTTTTGATTAGATAAAATGCCGAAGTTAGCAAAGAGAAAAATAGGTGCTTTGGAAATATTATTACAATATCTATTACAATCAGCTTTTTGACATTTCTTTTCGGATTTGAAAAGTTAAGAAACATCTCACAAGAATCAAGAGGGACACAGAAAAAACTAAGAATAACATTTGTTGCAGGAAATTTTTTAGAGCGATAAAGTTTTGTTCAGACAACTTCGCGTCTTTCAAAATGCATGTGTTTGTCATGGAAAAACAAAAGAAAGTTTAACCGATATTTGTGTAAAGTTTATCCTGCGAAGTTAATTTTTATTGCAGAGAATCTTTCGTCGGAAATCGATGTAAAGTTTATCTTCTGTTTTTTTTTCTGTGGAGAAGTTAATTTTCTTTATTATTGTGAGAAATACCAGATTCGCAAAAAAGGTGTTTAACAATATTTGACACTCGATTCTAAAACTTTTTTTAGGAACTAAAGAACACATATATACCAAGTTACATACCTTTCCAAACATTTGAGCCTTGAACCGTTTCCGTTGTATACCGATGCTACTCGTTATTTCAATAACAGAGGTATTTAAGAGTAATTTCAAATAAATAATGGCCTTAACGTACAGATTGAATGTCAGTATCTGTTTGAATTTGTTTTATATTTAAAATATTCAAAAAGGGTATAAGTGTCGCAGGCAGATTAAAAAAAACCATTCTGTGATTTGCTTTGAAATATGTTCTGAAATATTTTAAAGTGTTCCAAAATATTCCCAATAATAGTAGTCCTTGTGTTCACAGATATTCTCAAATCTTCTGATATATTCTCAAGTATTCCGTCAAACAAGTATTCCACCCCCCGGACTCAATAATCTTTATAGCCTCGTTTTTAGCCAAGAAATATTAATTTGTGAATCATTTCACACAAATAGGGATGGTTAAAAATACAGTACTTTCCATTAAAAATAAAAAACAAATTTAAACAAAGCTTCGAATCTATATTTCCGAAAAGTACAAAAATGATATCACCGATAAAATTAATATAGAGAAGGATCTGCGGCTGGAATGAAGAGACCTGAAATTGGAATTTGAAGGATCTGATGAATTTTTGTCCTTGTACTAGATTCGTGTTCCCGAATCTCGGGGCAGGAATTATGTTAATCCATGGAATAGGATTGGGTTGTGCTACCATGGCAGGTCGTGTATTATGAAGCAGGGGTGGTTGGGTAAGGAGGGTACGGAGACGAGGGGAAGAATTCATCATCAGTCCAAGTCAGGAATTATAACGGAGCGATTCATCACGAGCGTCCACCGATCCGTCATGCCGATCCACGTGTGCAAGCCATTTTTGAATACTCTATAGCCTGGCGTATCTATTGAGGTACCATAATATAACCCTTGCCCGCGCCGCTCCTCGAGGCTTTCCACGGACTCACGGCCTTGAGGAATCTTAAAGCCTGGCTCTTTAGCTTCTCTTCGCGATAATCTTTCATCGCGGAGACTTTTAAATGGTTTCCTCGCGTGGGGTCACTCCCAGGTACCCCACAGTGCTACATTAATGCCATTTTTCGCTCGACGCGCAAATAGAACCACCAAGGTTTTCCTCTCTTCCGAGGCATTCTTGATCTTTTCGAGATATATACATTTTTATCACACCGCCATCATAAGTGCGAATTTAGGTACTGCGAACGGTACCTAAAATAGCACTTTTTAGCATAGGCTGTACAATTTTTACTTAAAATATTTATTTAGCGTACTTAGGGTACTTATGATTGACTGGTGTGACAAAAAATAGTATGTGACACTCGGCCCCTAAGAGGCACTTTGCCTCGTGTAAATTGCAGTACTTGTTTCGTCTCGGCTACGCCTCGACTCCGACTCGTACTTCAACTTTCACACTCAGCCGAAAAAGTGCCACTTATGGTCCTTGTATCACAAATAACTATTTTATTGTCCGAAATATATTGTTTTATATTCGAGGTAAAAGTTTTATGCAGTAAAACCTGTCCATGCTGGCCAATGGACAGCCGTGAAATGTGGCCAATTTAGGCAGGTGGCAAACTTATGAAATTATATGTAATTCGGAACCCCGTTTTTGTTCATAATACTCGTATGTAGCTGACTACCTGTAAAGGACCTGAGAACCTATGAAGGATGGTATGTACATACGCGAGCGATTATATGACAATAAGTAAATATTTCCGTAGAAAGCAAAGACTGTTGATTTTCGTAAATTTTCTACTAAAACATGAACTATTCGGTGACTAAAATTGAATATTCACAGTTCACTGTTTTATATATGTTATCCTGCATCAACTCATCATTGGCCGGCGATGACAAGTGGGCCGGGGGGTGACTTACTGGTACTGGCCGTTGAAGTTAGAGTGGGGCTTCTGCTACCTAATTGATTTACTGAGTTGATGTGGAATAAGATGAAAGAGACAACTGGTGAGGCTTAGATTATCTGATCTGTAATCGCCGAACGATGTCTGTCTGGCATAAAATATGTAATTTAACTCTCTGTGTCAATTTCGGTGATCAACTTCAGCTAGCTGGAATATGTAAAAATCTAGTGAAAAGGGGCCAATATAGGCAGGTGGGGATGGGGTCAACTTTGCACGTAGCAACTTTGCACGTGCCCAACTGTGCACGCTGATGGCCAGACGGACAACTGAGCACGTCGTTGGTCAAACGGACAACTGTGCACGTGCCATCCGTGCACGTATACAGTCGTATTTATTTTATGTATTTCCTTATGATATAAAAAAAGTAAACTCGAAAAGAAATTTTTTTCAATAATTTGTATGAAAGTTTTACTATTGCTTATGTGACGATGTATAATGTTGCGCTACACATTTATTTGTTAGTACACATTTTTTTTCTTCATATTTTCTTTGTCTCACCCTCCAGATTTGTTCAAATGCGAAAAAAAGTAATCTGGCATGATTTTCCTGAAAATTATCGAAAAAAACTCCATGAGTGCAAAAATGAAGTATTACGTCCCGCGTGAAATAAAAGTTCCCTAGCTCAAGCATGAGTCACAAATAGGTCAAAAATGTTTAAAGTTCGACGGATTCCAGATTTCAACTTGCATAAAAACAACAGAAACCTTACTAATTCTCTCTATTTATCATTTCGCATAAATTGACCTAGTTTTAGGTGCTTTTTCGTACCAAAATTCATAAGTGGTTCCGAATATCAAAACTGTACGCATCACTCCAAAGGTAAGATTCATAAAACTATTAAAATTGGTTGAAATCGATATTTCCTAGTTGAATAATAATATTTTGTAACCGAGAGTTTGATTGTTAGATAACAAAGTTTCTTGGACTATAGCCAGAAAACTTTTAATTCTAAAGAACAAATGGGAGGAAGAATTTGAACATGTGCAAAATTTTGAAAATCCCGTGAGCCTGAGGCCGACGCGAAAACGTGAATGACTAGGCCGACCCTACCCAGTGTCATTTTACTCACAATCACTTTCGACGAATTCATAGAATTCAGAGAATTCAAATTATTATGAGAAATCCAGGAATTGAAACCATTCTGTAAATTCTCAGGATTTAGAATTCTTTGTGTTCATGGAATTCTTGGAATGTCTGCAATTCTCTGAATTCCTTGAATTATCTTAATACTGTTAATTCTCTGAACTCCTTGAATTTTCCGAATTCTCGGAATTCCTAGAACTCTCTGAATTACTTAAGGCAGGATTGTACTTTGAGCGCGCAAAAAAATGCTATTTTTGTAAAGTTTTTTTTTAATCATCAAGAAAGATATTGATGTAGAGTTTGTTATGCTTAATAGATATACTCTGAAAATATATTAAACATTTTTTTTAGTTTATTTTATGCGCTCTATATACATTTAAATGGCACTTTCCTCAAAACCACGTTTTTACCGCTCGTTAGAAATATCTCCGAAACTACCGTATCGATTGGTCTGAAATTTTTACCACATATTCTATACATATACATGAACCGGCGGTAGCAGACTTTTTTATTTACATGCAAAGAAAAGAAAATGGTGGCAATTCGAAAAAAAATAAAAAATCTCAATTTATTTGATTATTTTTTGCAAAAAAAATAATAGTTAAAATAAATTTCTTCATATAAATCTGCTACCACCGGTTGATGTATATGTATAGAATATGTAGTAAAAATTTCAGACCAATCGATACGGTAGCTTCGGAGATTTTTTTAACGAGCGGTAAAAACGTGGTTTTGAGGCAAGTGCCATTTAAATGTATATAGAGTGCATAAAATAAACAAAAAAAAATTTTAATGTATTTGAAGAGTATATCTATCAAGCATAACAAACCCTACATCAATGTCTTTCTTAATGTTTTAAACAAAAATGTACAAAAACAGCATTTTTTCGCGCGCTCAAAGTAGAATCCTGCCTTAAATTCTCTGAATTCCTTGAATTCTCTGAATGTCCTAAATTCTTGGAATCCTCGGAATTCCCTGAATTTTCTGAATTCTACGAATTCGTTGAATTTTCTGAATTCCATAAATTCCTTTGGTTCGTTGAATTCCTTAAATTAGCTGAATGCCCTCCTTTCTCTAAATCTCTTAAATTCTCTGAATTCCTTGAATTCTCTGAATGTCTTAAATTCTTGGAATCCTCGGAATTCCCTGAATTTTCTGAATTCTACGAATTCGTTGAATTTTCTGAATTCCATAAATTCCTTTAGTTCGTTGAATTCCTTAAATTAGCTGAATGCCCTCCCTTCTCTGAATCTCTTAAATTCTCTGAATCCCTCAAATTTTCTGAATTCCTCAAAGTTTTTGAATTCGAAGAATTATCTGAATTTCTTGAACTGTCTAAATAACTTAAATTCTCTGAATTCTTTGAATTCCTTGAATTCTCTGAATTATTTGAATTCTCTGAATTCATTGATTTCTCTGAATTCCTTGAATTATCTTCATTCCTTGAATTCTCTGAATTCCATGAATTCCTTGAGTTCGTTGAATTTCTTGTATTCGCTGAATGCCTTCAATTTGCTGAATACCCTGAATTCTCTGAAACCCTTATACATTCTCTGAATTCAAGAAATTCTCTGAATTCCTGAAAGTCTCTGAATTCCTTGAACACGTTGAATTCTCTGAATTCGCTGAATTCCTTGAATTCGCTGAATGCCTTGAATGTGCTAAATGTCTAGGATTCTCTGAGTCCCTTGAGTTCTCTGGATTCCTTAAATTCTCGGAATTCCTTAAATTTCACGAATTTCTTGAATTCTATAAATTTTCCGAATTACATGAATTTCCCGAATTCTTAGGAATCCCTGGAACTCTATGAATTCCTCGACAGTAAGCCTAGTCATTCAAATTTTCGCGGCGACCTTAGGCTCACGGGACTTTCAAAATTTTGAACATGCCCAAATTCTTCCTCCAATGTGTTCTCCATGATCAGACATTTTCTGTTTATAGTCTAAAAAAATGTGTATTATTGTCTAACAATCGAACTTCGAGCTGCAAAATTTTATTATTCAACTGAAACTTACCTTTGGAGTAATGCGTACAGTTTTGATGTTAGGAACCAATTATGAATTTAGGTTTGGAAAAGTGCCTGAAATTATGCCATTTTGTGTGAAAAGATGAAAAGGGAGAATTATTAAGGTTTTAGTTGTTTTCATGCAAGTTAAACTCTAAAATCCGTCGAACTTAGTGCTGGACTAATCATTTAAGTTTAGCATGGGACGTGGCCACAAGCAATGCTTAGGTCACGCAACGATCCATACATTTTCCATTCTCGAACAATCTATAAACGTATTTTGAAGTTTCAAAATTGTTGTGACAAAATTTATTATACGTAGATATGAAGGACCACCATAGTATGAACCCTTATTTAAGGGCATAAACGTGGACAGTTGGACAAGTGACATCTGTGCAATTGCACAGTTGAGCAAGTGACATCTGTACACGTGCACAGTTGGACAAGTGATATCTGTGCACGTGTACAGTTAGGAAAGTGACATATCTGCACGTCCAAGTCCACATGAGCCCATCTGTGTTCTGTCACTTGGAAAACTGTGCACTTGCACAGACGGTACTTGGACAACTGTGCAGGACGAAATTTTGACGTGCACAGTGGGGCACGTGCAAAGTTGCTGCGTGCAAAGTTGTCCGTCATCCAGGCAGATGGCCAGCTTATCAAAGAATCATCCTATTAAAATCAGTTCAAGTTTTCCGGTTCTTTAAAAACAGTGCAACTTGGATAGGTGGCCAGGTTACAAGGGTGACAATTTGCACAGATTTCTGTATTTAATAAAACCCAAAGTAGAAATTCTACCATTATTTCGGGTTGAAAAGTATTTCAAACAGCTATTAAACTTGCGATGATAACCCCAAAATGAGGATAATTTTACGTTTCTACGCTTGATTAGCATAAACTTTCATCTAAATGGTTCATTTTTACCCGCAACTTACGTTCGTTCCATTATCTCTCAATCTGAGATCAAATTTATCCAAAAATCATGGAAAGTTAGGAAATTCAAAAAACAAAGTCACGGAATGAAAGGAAGGCAATTGTATGGCTCTGTTAGAAATTCAACAATTTTGAGTAAAAAGTCATTCCTTTCAATTGAAAGTTCATCTGCTTTGATGAAAAATCCTCTTTTAGGGGTGAAAGTTCAACTAATTTTGGTGAAAAATTCAACTATTTGAAATTAAGATCGAAAAAGAAATCCACTTTATCATGAATAATTTTTGGTTGGAAATGAAATTTTTTGTTTAAAAATGAATGGGTTTGCTTGGAAAATTCAATTTTCAGTAGAAATTTTGTCTTTCTGGTATGAGAATTACACATTTTGAATGAATACTTATCTTTTTACTTACTGAAATATCATTCTTGGTTGAATAATCTTGTCTTTATGATTTGAAAATTCATCTCTTCTTGTAGAAATTTAATATTTTTTGGTTAAAAATGCAGATATTTGGTTTGAAAATTAATATGTTTTTGTTAGGATTCATCTTTTTTGTTGAAAATGATTATTTTTGGTTCAAAAATTCAACTTTTTTGTGGAAAATTTGTCTTTTTGGCATGAAAATTCCACAATCTGAATAAATTTTGTTTGTTCACTCACTCTAATATTTTCGTTGTTGAAAATTCAACTCTATTGTTGAAAATTCGTCTTAGGATTTTAAAATTCATTTCTTCTCGTCGAAATGTAATATTTTCTGGTTGAAAATGCAACTGTTTCGTTTGATAATTAATCGGTTTTTATCACAGATTCATCTCTTTGGTTGCAAATTTGTCTTTTTTAACCTATTGGTTACATTCAACATTTTTAGGTTCAAATTTTAAATGTTTTTTGTTTGCAATAACATTTATTACATTTTTCCTTAAGAATCAATTTGTTTTGGTTGAAAATTCAACTACTCAGTTGAAAGTGGAACTACTTTATTAACATTAATTTTATTGCTTGATGATACATCATTTCAGTTGAAACCCTTTTTTATCGGTTAAAAATTGAACTAAAATCCAAGTGATCAATTTTTTGGTCTTTACAGTCTTTACTTTATAAGACTGTAAAGACCAAAAAATTGATCACTTGGATTTTATCGACAACAGTCTAAGAACGGAGTTTGGTTTGGTTACCACCAACAGATATTATTGAAAAATTGAACTATTTTGGAAAAATTCATCTTCTGTGGTAGAATATTAATCTTCTTGGTAACTAGTAGATCTACCTTGGTTGAAAATTCAACTTTGTTATTGAAAAATCGTCCTTTTTATTTAAAAATTCATCTCCTAACGTAGAAATCTCATCTTTTTTTGTTAAAGCTGCAAATATATGGTTGAAAATTGATCTTTTTCGTTTGAGAATTCAACATTTAATTGAAAATTCGTCTTTTTTTATTGAATTCAACTATTTTTTGTTAAAAATTCATTTCTCAACTGAAAACTTAACCATCCTATTTTTCACTTAAAAATTAATGTATTTTGTTGAAAATTTATCTTTTTGGTTGAAAATTTAACAATTTAGTTGAAAATTCATTTTTATCTAAAGATTCATCATTTTAGATAAAAAGTAATTTCTTTCTTTAAGAATGTAACTATTTTGCAGAAAATTATTATATATTTTTTTAATTCATTTTTTTAACTAAAAATTTGACTGTTCCATTTTTTCTTGAAAGTTGATCTTGTTCAGTGGAAAATATTTTTATTTTGTGGAAAACAAGTATTGTTTGGGTTTAAAATTCAATTGTTCTTGTAGAAAGTTCATATTTTGGGTTCATAATTAAACTTTTTTGTGGAAAACTCGTATTTCTTAAGTTGAAAGTTCAATTATATTGATAAAAAATGTATTTTTTTTTGCTACAAATTAATTGTTTTAGCTGGAAAATTAAATATTCCATTTTTGGTTGAAAACAATCTTTTTGAGTTTAAAACTCAAAATATAGTGGATAAAATGAAAAATATCATTGTCTTGTCTACTATTATACAAACGATATAAAAATTGTCCACCTAGGCTTATGAAATTCTGCATACTATTGTCAAGAAAAGTTTTTAAGATAAATTTTGTAGAAAAAATTTGTTTGTATTAACATTATTGATTTAAATGAAAAATTTGTCAGGAAAAGTCAGGGTATTTCTAAATTGGGATTTTGTAGCAGCCCTGTATTGTTTTTTTCTCCAGTAGAGACTACAAAATGACAAAGTTGATAAAAAAATTGTCAGCTACATAAAACCAATTCTCGGTAATAGGTATTAACATTTTTATTTGAAATAAGTTATAGACCATCATTAAATATTCTAAAATCAAAACGGGAGAAAGATCCTAATTAAGATTTGGTTGGCATTAATCTGCAAAATCTCATGTACCAGAAATTGAAAACAAGTCCAAACCATTTTGTGTCACCATTAAACTCTCAGGTCTCTCAAAATACAAGGCTTCTTTATGAATAGTTTACTGTTAAAAAAAATGACCGTAATTCATAACAACTTTTTTTCGTTATGAATATATTTTTGTGCCAAAATCTGCAATTTGTTTGCATAGTTGAATCTACTTAACGTAAAATTACATTCTCTAATCATGGTTGTGATTTGACGAATACAAATTGGAAGATTGACGACTATATCCAGCAATCTGTGCCTGCTTACAGTCGTTTCGAGGCCCATTTTTTTAGGTAGACGATAATCATGAGGGCTAAGGAGGCTCTAATGATTCGGGAAAGTAGCAAAAAAATGTTCTAGCTTCTCAAACTGGTCTCGCGGTTTCTGCTCGAAAGTAATTGACAATTAGTCACTAAGCCTCGTGCCTGCTCTCGGAGTCATTTCAATCGTAATTTGCGTTGGCAGCATAATAAACGTTTCCTCCGCCCGTCATAGCTTCCTTCTCTCTTTCTCTCCATTTTATGATGTTTCTTTTTCTCTCTCTCTCTCTTTCTGTTCTCCCTTCACTATGCTCTTCTATAAGTCAACAAAAAAACAATACTCGGCCGGCTGTCCGTGTTTATAAGCAATGGGTCAGTCTGGAATTCGATTTGTTTAAAAAATCTAGTCGAGACCGCAGTGCCACGAAGCGCTGCCGCGAATAATAATTCGAACTGATGTTCAACATTAGCCAGTATCGATGTTTTCTGTAAATATATTAGCCATCCAGTATCGATGTTTTCTGTAAATATATTAGCCATCGACGCGACTGCCGCCGCGCGGGTGGATCAAAAAGGTCAATTAATGAGAAAAATGGATATTCTTGACCAGCAAAATTTGACAAAAAAGGATTGTGACCGAATCCTTTTCAAATCAGGCAGGTTCTACACTTGAAGTTGCAGAATCTCTCGGGGACAAAATATGTTGTTTTTTAGAGGAAATTAGGCGATACGTATCTTTGCGATTTTTTGTTGAATTTGTACTATCATAAGGAAAATACCTTGTGAGTTTAATGTGGGCTAAATAACTTTTGTGGGCAGGAGAATTTTTTTTCATAAAATCGAATTTTCGCATTTTTCTTGAAAACTACAACAGATAAAAAAAAATTTTTGAGAAAATAGTTTGCACATTTAAAAAAGTTCTACAAAAAGTTCTCCTAGGCATTTATGATATCTTGTACCATTTCCGAGAAAAATACAAAAATTCAATTTTCATAAACAAAAAATTGTCTTCATTCCTGGCTTATGGAAATACCCACCATTTTTGTTAAATATTAAAAAAATGTATACGTTCATATGAGGAAAACTCCATGTCAGTTTTACGTGGGCTGAACAATTTTTATCATCAGAAATTTAAGTTACAAAATGAATGCCAATACAAGAAATGTTTTGACTGAAAAGTTTTTATCTTCGATATATTTGAATATATTTCACATTTATCCAGATATTTTTCAACAATGTATAAAAACTTTATCTGAATCTCAGTTTAAAAAATAAATAAATACTACCTGGATTAATATTTAACAAAAATGGTGGGTATTTCCATAAGCCAGGAATGAAGACAATTTTTTGTTTATGAAAATTGAATTTTTGTATTTTTCTCGGAAATGGTACAAGATATCATAAATGCCTAGGAGAACTTTTTGTAGAACTTTTTTAAATGTGCAAACTATTTTCTCAAAATTTTTTTTTATCTGTTGTAGTTTTCAAGAAAAATGCGAAAATTCGATTTTATGAAAAAAAATTCTCCTGCCCACAAAAGTTATTTAGCCCACATTAAACTCACAAGGTATTTTCCTTATGATAGTACAAATTCAACAAAAAATTGGCAAAAAATATAAGTGTGCGATAAACTCTACCAGAATCTGAAAAGAAATCGTGAATATCTTAATTGGGTCAAAAGTTATACGAGTTTAAAGAAAAATTGATTTTTTTTTTAAACAAAGCCAAAAATTCAAAAATATCACTGTACAAATTTTTTTGTTCACAAATCGCAAAAATACGTATCGCCTAATTTCCTCTAAGAAACAACATATTTTGTCCCCGAGAGATTCTGCAACTTCAAGTGTATAGAACCTGCCTGATTTGAATGAATGGCGGTCTAGTCATAATATGCCGAAATATGTTCAATATTAACTGCTTATTATTTTTAATATTTGATTGTGGAACCATCAATTTGTAATTCTTTCATTTTGCATATCTTTCCATAGATATTCTAAATGTACTAACTACGTACATTCATGACTTACAATCACATATTCTATTAACAAATTTGTGAGGGGGGGGGGGGGGGGGGTCGATGTCACGTTAGGAACTTAGATATTGTTTAGTACGTTTCCTGATATGAAATTTTAATAAAGTTTTCGAATTTCGCGAACGATGACCCTGCAACGGTACAGTTAAATGACAGCGTAATAGTTTTCAAATCCAATTTCATATTTCAGACTCACACTCTTTTCTCTCTATTTCCCTCTGCTTGAAGCATTCTTTTTCCCCCTTTTTCTCACTTTTTGCTTGAATGTGAACTGAGTTAATACAACCCAATACATAAGAAAATGTATCTCTTTGGTGGAAAATTGAGCTATTTTGTTGGAAATTCGTTTGTTTTGTTTGAGATTCATCATTTTAGTTTAAAATTGCTCTCTTTGGTTGATAATTTAACTATTTTGTTGAAAAGTTTTATTTTGGTAGAGAAATAATTTTTTCGAAGGGGTCATTCTTAAAATACGTGATATTTTTAGTCACGCAGGTCTTTCAAAGTATCATTCTTAATGTTAAAATGCAAAAAACATGACATAGACGAGGGGATTAAAGTTCCTGAAAAATGTTTTTGGATGTTTTGTAGATAATTCATCTTTTTGACTTAAAAATTCAACAATTTTGTTAAAAATTTCTTTTTTTAAGGTTCATGTCTTTGGTTGCAAATTTAACTACTTTGCTAAAAATTCATTTATCTTTAGTCTCAAATTATTTTTTTTTATCTGAAAATTTAACCATTCAATTTCTAGTTGAAACTATATTTTGTTTGTTGAAAAATCATCTTTTTGGTTGAGGATTTAACTATTTTGTTGGAAATTCGTCTTTTTGGTTGAATGCAACTAGTTGAAAATTCCTTTTTTTTGTTGAAAATTAATTTTTTTAAATTCAAAATTACAGATTTCATTTTTAGTTGAAAACTTGGCTTTTTTAGTTAAAAGAACAACTATGTGGTTCAAAATTGATCTTTCTTGATTGAAAATTAACTTTTTTTAAAAATTCACCATGACCGCTTTGAAGGTCAAATTTTTAAAAATCTTTTGCCTTTTAAACCGGTAATGATGAATTCTCAACAAGAAAAATTCATGTATCTTGTTGAAAATTCTTCATCTGGTTAAAAATTAATTTTGTTGCTTCTTGTCTTTGGTACTTTTTTGATCTTGCAAGAGTGGGTGGGGGGGGGGGGGTATCGAACTTATGACTAGCAAAAATTTATAAAAAGGTGGGTTGTAAGCGCATGAAAATTATTTATTACTAAATGTGTATTATTTTTAAATATTCAATCTTGAAACCCTCAATTACTAATTGTTATGTTTTACACATTATTCTGAAAATTTGTATGATGTTTTACATAAGACTCTTTCAGATCGTATTTTCGTTTTCATTATTTGGAGCCTGAAGGTGAAAAATCAACTAAAATCACATCCATTCGTTATACATTTTCGTTTCACGAAAGAACAAAGCAATCTTTGAATAATGATTTTTATGCTCCATAAGAAAGCAGATCAGTGAGAAGTAATTTAAGCGAAGAATGAGTAAATAAATTTAAAGTTGAAATAATATTTTTAAGAAGAATGCGATTTATTAATCTCATTGACTCAAATATTCTTATTCTATATAAAAATTTGTGAACTAAATACTATAAGTTTTCAGGTTTATAGGTTATACTTACAACTATTGTTGATATTTCATTACAGGAATTTCTTAATTAATTCTAAAAAGTAACATTGGATATTATACAACTTTGTGTCATTATTAAATTATTATTATTATATTTGAATTAATAATTTACTTGAAATCAAAAATGAAATCAATTGTATAACGATTTTTATTGAAAATTAGTTAAATTAAGTAAATTGACTTTTTCTTTCATTCATTTAAACGGCACCATATTATTCAATATAAATTTCGATTGGATTTTTTAATTTCAATTCAAAATGGAAATGATAGCTAACTTCACAGAATTCAACCAATGCTTTATTTTCTACAAGATTTTATAGGAATATATTTTATACTCATGAACAAAAAATGCATTCTTGTTAGATGATTGTAAAAAATTTATTTTCTCCGTATGCTAATCCGTGCAGCCTAATCCATCGAACCGATTTACATTTTGTTGCAGTCCGAGGGAAGCGATACCTTGTGTGGTGATTCCATTCACACTACCAAGACTAATTTTTGTTGTAGGAAAATGGTATCCTGAAATGAGCATTAGATTCACACTGTGTTTTTTCTATTCTAGGCCAGTAAACCTTCAAACCTGAGACGTAATATCATGAGAAAACTCGGAAACCATACTCTTGTTACATAAAATGTCGTATATATACCGAGGCAGTGAAGTCTTTTTATGGCCGTGGTGTACACTGTACTATTATGCATATGTATTTCAGTTTTATTGGATTGATGTATTTGGTTCGAATTTCTTTAGCTTATATTAATGATAATTTGAATGTACTTGACACTAAAAATGCTGCAGAAAGTTGAAAGTTATATAAAAAGTCGTAAATGAGATCGGGTTTGTTAATGTAATAGTAGATATTCTACTGCATGTAGTTTTCAACAATTTGCAGCGTTTTTATCTACTATCTGATCAAAATCGTCTACGGGGGTTTCCTCATTTGTTCCATATCTGCCGTAAAACATAGATGTTACGTTTTATTATGCAAGAGATCGCTAAGCCACATTTTAACATCGAAGACAAAAAGCTGTATATTCTATTGTTCTCAGTGTGGAATAAATGATAGATAGTCCTTGGATAATCCTAAATGACATTAGGATCGATGACAGTCGTTACTATACATATATAGTGCTAAGAATAAATAATGTTTCATTCTCTTATTCTTGTGACTATATACATATGTACGTAGGCAGTAGGGTCACATGAATCATGAAATCTTGTCGAAACTTCAATAGCAGACCTGAATAAATATAATATTGTTTAAATTTACAAACAGTGGGTTTATGAAGCGATATAAAAAAGACACTTAGAAATGGTATTTATCTTGAAATATAACGGGACCTGCATCTGATCTGAAATATTTTTCAACTGGAAATTATGATGGATTAATATTTCTGTAGGTTAGAAAAGATTTCCTTTCTGGCAGATTTTGTATATAATGCACCATGTGAGACAATTCAGGTCTAATCAACCACTTTTTGAAAATAAGCATTCAAAAATTCCGTAGCTGAATGTAATGTTTGAGAAAATTTTATCAAAACTGTACACTTTTATTCATGTAAAATTATATCGTGGAAGATTGTGAAATAAAAATTCTTTTTCTGAATAAATAACACCTTCTTTATAAAAAAGTTCATAACTTGAATCCACTCATGCTTTTGGACTGCTATGGAACAACCGAAGAATAAAACTGTTCTATATCACACTGTATCTTTGACTTCCATGATTTTCAATTATTGTATTGGTAATCTCAAACGTAATTGTAATTGATCTCATGTAATACCATCTGAATGGAAATCGATATAAATCTTTATTTTAGAGTCTCATAACAATATGATTTTATGAACGTAAGTTATGTATTTAATTTATGAACATCAACATTTTTTTCTTACATTTTTGAAATTCTTTGAGTCTAGCTAAACATTTTCAAAGGAAATAATAATTTAATAATACATATGTAAAATAGAAATCAAGATTCACTAAATGACCAACAATTAAAAAATTAAGTTGAGCATCATTTCATGTTTACGTCTTAGAAACTGAGATTAGGACAAAGAAAAAACATACAGAGTACCAATTCTTGACCAAATTTTGATGAGAAGTGTGTACCAAACATATTCTTGATACATATTGCAGGATATTTTGCTACCTGAAATAATGTTTAAAAAATTACTATTCATGTCATCTCCAAATTTTCATTTGTGCCGCTATATGCGTAAGACCTTGGAAACTATTCAGGATGTTCATAATTCCTGCAATATACATCTTTAATCGGGTATGTGTCCTCCATTTGTGTTTGTCCTGGTAAAAAGGATACAAAAATATTCCTATGAGCCACCAATGGACATCAATTTTCATCGAACATTCCTGCATGTGTCTAGCACTTTCCAAATGTAATTATATAGCACCAATAGGAGATAATAAACAAAATACGAAAAGTTGAAAAACTCGCAATTTGCACATGGCCTTCATTGACTACTAACAGGCGTTTCCCTTCATACCCTACGATTATTTACTTGAGGTCCTTAAGACATATAAGATCTGTCCGCACGTCATCCAATTTTTGGATGACGCTACGCACACGTGGTACACAAGGATTGAATGTTTCAGTCGTAGGATGAAGAGGGATACCAGTCCTTGCTCATTAAACGAGGGATCTCCCAGGTTGATTCATTCAGCGCACTATGGTTTTGCTTAGCAGTTAACCCACTAAGTTGGACACTCAACAACACGTCTTAAGGGTTCAAAATTGAGGTGGGAGTGGCTGAGTCTCAACTCACTCACCTCCCGTACATGGACGATATAAAGGCGTATGCAAGCTCAGAGTCGAAACTGATCAGCCTACTTTACATCTTGCGGTAGTTCTCCTACGACACCAGGATGTCTCTGGGTTTTAACAAGTACAGTAAGCTGCATTTGTCCCGTGGAGAGATGAATGCTCCACTGATACTGGACGACCACACTCTGATTGAAGCGATGACTGGTAGAAGAATCGTACATGTACCTTGGCATATTGCAGGCGAGGGGTCTGCTCCACTCTGCAATTAAAAAGGCGCTTGAGACTACTTTTTTGGGTTGCCTTAGTCGGATTCTGGCGTTTGGCCTCAGTTCGAAGAACATAACAAAGGCAATTAACACCCATGGTATTCCTCTCCTAACCGACTCCTTTGGTTTGGTCACCTGGTCCATGACTGATCTCGAGAGGGTTAACAGAATCATCCGCGTGAAAATGTCTGAGCACCGAATGCACCATCAAAGGACAGCTGTAGAGAGAATAGTTTCGCCACGCAAGCTTGAAGGCAGAGGGATTTTGGATGTGAGTAGATTGTGTGACTCTCAGGTGAAACAATTGCGCGAATATTTCCAAGACAGGACTAACATCTCATACTACAACTACATCTGCACAGTTGACCTGTATACCGCCTTAAAACTGGCTACCGTTGATTTCCAGAACATCGGACATCTCAACGCTGAACAACTAGCTACTCAGTGGCGAGGGAAACAATTGCACAAATAACACCCTCAAACATCAGATCTTCCTTGCGTGGATAGTGATGCCTCAAACCTCTGTTTAAGGCGGGGAGAAAACTTTCCAGAAACAGAAGGATTTGTCATTGCCATCCAGGACAGGGTAATCAAGACGAAGAATTACCAAAAACACATCCTCAATATGGCCGCAGTTATTGACAGATGCCGCTTTTGTGGATATCCCAATGAGAACATCGAGCACATCATTGATGGATGTACGATGCTTGCCTCGCAAGAATACACATAATGATATTGCTGGGATCATTCACCAAAAAATTTCCCTGGACACTGGTTTACAAGAGATTTAAGCCTTACTACAAATATAGCCATGTTAAAATAATGGTGAATGAACACCATCAACATAAAGTCGGCAATGCTACGGCGTTTCTATACCGTGTTGCAGATAGGGCCGCAGAGGGGCTTGGCCTCCCATTTGATTCCAGCGACACTACACATGGCCTAGCATCACTATAACCTTTGGTGCTCAAAAGTTGTGTATAGGAAGTAGAACATACGCTCCTACTAAGAGAACATGCTGACAAGCCTCTTCATGGTGAATACTACGGCATCATACGTAGAGAAGGGCTCTTGATGGTCCTGTCTGGATCATTTACGGCAAAATATCAAGCACTTCTCTTCGAGCTGAGCAGGTTGTAGCAAGGCCACGGAGTCCATCTTGTAGTTCTCACAATCGGCTGTCTTGGAGGTATGAAAGCTTTATTCCTTAGCCAACTCAACAAGATTCCAGCTTGCTAGCGTCACGCTCATTCCATTGCGAACCGGATGCAAAAGGCTGTTCTTCTGGGATAACTTCAGCTGATCCGCCAACACTGTTCCTCATAACATTCTACAAAGATTGGTTGCTCTGAAAAAGTATCCAGAGGTGAAACCTTCATCTCCAACAGTCTCGTCTGCCGCGTAAGGTCATTCGCGGCTAGAGACCTGACTCCAAGGAACAGTGTTGCACGATGTTATCTCGCGTAAATTTACAGCTCTTGCTTACCTTCTAGGACAAAAGGAAAAGAAGTGGATGACTGTCATTTTCCAGTGGCGTCAAGATTGGTTGCTTTAAGGAACCATGATTGTAGCTTATGGAGCCTACAACTTTTCATGTAATAATAAAAGAGAGCGTCGGTGGCTCAGTTGGTTAGACGCCCGGACTTCAACTTAGATGTTCGACGTTCGATCCCTGTGCCGGTAGCTCTGGAAATTTTTCTATGTACCTTTACCGAGGTTCTAGTGGTTTGGATACCACCTTAATCTGCAGGCCCCCCCCATCATGCACTTGGCTGCAACCCAGTCCGTGAATGATGAGGTAAAAACCAGGCTTTGCCCAATATGTCAGGGCACACGCTCTTATCAGATTACCTGATTGCATTATAATAATGCGTCCTTGACTGATAATAGATACCGGGACAGCCCCGTGCATACATCGGCTTCACGCTATCTATCTGATTTCTCAATCACTTCCTAATTTATTCAAACAAGTCGTACTTTTGGACGCAGTGGAAGCTTAGCCAGACCCATAACATGTTAAGGCATAAAATAAATATGCAGAGATATTTGTAAAGAAGTTTTTAATCAAATGAAAAACAGGAGCACTCTCTCTTCATCTTTGATCTGTTCATCGACTAGTTGTGGACTGGCTAAGAAGGAGAATCAGCGCCAGTTTGATGGCGCGTTGTGTCAGTAATACAGAGATGGTATAATTGAAGTGTACATATACAATTCCATGAATTCCGTCAATTGCATGAATTCGGTCAATCCTATGAATTCCATTGATCCGTGAATTCCATGAACTTAGTGAATTATGTGAATTCCAGGAATTTCGCGAAGTTCCTGAATTCCATGGATTCCGTGAATTGCAAGAATTCCGTGAATTCCACGAATTTCATGAATTCTGTGAATTTCGTGAGTTCCATGAATTTCGTGAATTCCATGAATTCCGTGAAAGCCCTGAATTACGCGAAATCCATGAATTTCATAAATTCCATGATTTCCGTGCATTCCATGAATTTCGTGAATTCCATATATGTAAATATGTATGTATACCATCAAGCCTTTTCGGGATAGGCGTGACACTATCCGATTCGGGTAGTGTTTCTAGGTGGATAGTTTCTTGTAGTAAATAACTACAAGTGTGGGCTCACCACACCCACGACGGGCCAGCAGCACGCCGTATCTCGAACGCTCACCCATCCAAGTACTAACCGCGCCCAAAACTGCTTATCTTCAGTGATAAATTCCGTGAATATCATGAATTTCGTGAATTCCACGGATTCTGTGAATTCAATCAGTTCCGTGAATTGCATAAATTCCGTGAATTCCATGAATTCCGGGTATCCTACGAATTCCGGGAATTGCGTGAATTTTATTCATCCTTTGAATTTGATGAATTCCGTGAATTCCATGAATACCTACGAATTCCATGAATTACGTGAATTTTATGAACCCCGTGAATTTAATGAATTCCATGAATTTAGTGAATTCCATGAATTCTGCCAATTCCATGAATTCTGCCAATTCCATGAATTCCATCAATTCCATGAATTCCGTCAATCCTATGAATTATATTTATCCGCGAATTCCATGAATTTAGTGAATTATTCTAATTCCACGAATTCCGTGAATTCCATAAATTCCGTGAATTGCATGAATTCCACGAATAAAAAGGTAGCAGATCCGAATACCCATTTGCATGAAAATTTCCTGATCAGATTTTACATGGGTAAACTCGTTCCGGTGTCAAAAAAAAAATTAATATGTACTTATAACTACGATAGGGAATAATATTATTATGTAAATAAATTCATAATTTGTATAATTCATCACGAACATAATGATAAAGGGGAGTTGCAAGGAATGGTAAGCGCAAATTATTATAGGCAAGAGAATTATGGTATTATACGATTTATGTTATTATACAAATAATTATAACATAATAATTTTAATATTAATAGTAACTTAGATTTGGAACAGAATAGACGTACTCGGTATTATCTAACAGCATATGAACACAAACTTTTTCAATATCGCTGGTTAGCAGGAGCTGCGCAGCCAGCGTGAATGCCATGGAGAACTCCAAACATGTAAATTTCCAACCATGGAAATTCCATCCATGGAAAACTGGACAGAAAGATGGACAAAAATTTACTTTTGCTTCAAAAATACATATTCTCTTGTCTGGATTCTACACTGTTCGATTGTAAAATTTTGATGTTTATAGTTCTGAACTTATTGTTCACGAGTTGTCGCTCGACAGGGGGTCCATGCCGAGCCCGTCAGTCTGGGCACAGGAGTTCCCCCTATGGTTATAGTGATTTCCACTCATTTCGGTTACTTTGACAATATACCTGTGGCAGGAACAGGAACAAAACAAGGCCAGAGTCCTCGATTTAAGATTTCATTTTGCATTGAGAACATCTCTTTTTCTTTATAATTTATAAAAATGGATGAGTCTAACAAGGTCTTGAAGCTCAAGTGTTTTACTATGAGAAAAAAAAACATTATTAGAGTAAAATAAAAATGAATATTTTTTAAGAGAGTGTGAGTTAAGTTATCGACGAAATAACTATAGAAAAATGCTTTGCGTCTACAAAATTCAAGTTACTATTATATTATATTTTATTTATTATACTTAAGTTATTATTATTATTATGTAATAATTATTTGTATGACAAAATAAATCGTACAAAACCATAATTCTTTTGCCTATAATAATTTGTGCTTACCATTCCTTGCAACTCCCCTTTATCATTATGTTCGTGATGAATTATACAAATTAAAAATTTATTTAAATAATAATATTATTCCCTATCGTAGTTATAAATACATATTAAATTTTTTTTTGACACCTGAACCGAAGTCGTAAACGACGTCTTATACGGTCCCAAATTCCGATCTCGTTTCCGGTGTCGTTTCCGACCTTGTTTCCGGCGTAGTTTTCGACGTCGTTACCGATGACGTATCCGACGTCGGATTTTTCGATAGGGTGGCGGAATGCAAAAGAAAGAATAGAAAGAAAGAGAATAATGTCACTTTGAAGACGCAAAAGCTAGTTCTTTCAATCGACTCAAAAAAATTTAATGGAAGCGTATTGGGAGGGATCAAAAAGTGGAGGAATGTAAAATAAAGAATAGAAATCAGTCATAGTTTTCATTAAATTTAAAAATATAAAAGATTATCATGTTCAAATGATATCATAAATAACATCATATAAATAATACCTAAGTTACATATCAATCCGATTAAGATAAATTCGAAGCTATATATTACAGTGGGTGCTCATATTATTAGAGCCACCTACATAAATAATCGATTTGGCATTATAGGAAGAAATAAAAGTTCAACATTTGCGTCAAGTTTTTTTTTTATTCGGTCGACTGATGCTCTTGAAACATTAGCAATCGATGCAATCTTCCTTTGGGAATGCCCAGTATGCACTAAATTTGTATGCACGGAAATTTTCCTTGAAGAAAGGTCTCTCCACACTGTTAAAAATAATATTAAATTTAATATACCCATGTGTATTAAAATTCATATATCAATCATATTAAATCGTCATTAAGAGCGTGTATATTAAATTTCATATACATTCATGTTAATCACTTACAAGAAAAATCAGATAATTCCATTTAACACAAATTTAAAATAAGTTCAACATTAATTTTCGACTCTAAATAATAAAACATGATACCTTCTTCCAGTTAAT
>CAKNXH010064463.1:0-43149 GCA_932178445.1 Andricus quercusramuli | reverse complement strand
GCTTGACAGCCGTGTTGTTTGGGTGAGTATTTTTGAGGTTATTAACGCATTTTACAAATTTTATGCTGTTTTAGTGTGGTTTTGCAATATTATGTCCGTGAGCAGCTCGCTTGAAATGTTTGTCGCTGAAAAAATATCGTTTTTACATAAATTTTGTCATTTTATTCGCAGGATATATTTTAATCATGGGGAAAGCTAGAGACCTTTCTCCAAGGAAAATTTCCGAAATTAAAACCTTATTAGTGCATACTGGGCATTCCCAAAGAAGATTGCATCGATTGCTAATGTTTCAAGAGCATCAGTCGACCGAATAAAAAAAAAAATTTACGCAAATGTTGAACTTTTATTTCTTCCTATATAATGCCAAATCGATTATTTATGTAGGTGGCTCTAATAATATGAGCACCCACTCTATGAAAAAATTTAATTATAAAAAGTATTGAGTCTAAAGGAGAAACAAAATAAAATATCTCGAAATTATTTACTCATATCAAAGTAGTACGCACTACTACGGTGTGAATTTGCATGGATTACACAGTCACACAAAAAAGTATACGGAGCCAAAAAAACGATCTATCCAGCATAGTTCGAATCAAATTTTTGAAATTTCCTGCTTACCATTTTTTTTTTCACTTTGGATTTTTGGTTTTGGTTAAATTTTTGCAACTTGACTGCTAACCATTTGAAATCGTTTTTAGAGGTTAGGAGAGAAAAGGAGATGTTTAGTAGCCAACTTACAATTAGAAGGAATTAAAATAATAGAAAATAAAGCATGTAAGTATGGAATTAAAAATAACTATGAGAGGTGCATCTACTGCTCGCATTAAGAGGAATTAAATAAAAAAGAAAATATGTTCGCCTGTATGGAACACAACACAAGTAGTATTAGTTGAGGAAATGGAAAAGAATTGGTTTCAGAGATAAACCTATATATTCTTTCGTTGGGCACTTCTTCCGATGGAAAATTAGCACATTCAAAAGAATTAAATAATGCTCACTCTTTCGTATAAATATGAAAGTATTAATTTTTTAGAATTCTTCTCTTCTTACCGGGTTTTTGTTGATGAATAGTTTTTGCACATATTTTCTTGTTAATATTGTGTCTCTAATTTTCCTTTTAAAAAATTTGACATTTTATTCATGAAATCATTTTGCAAATTTAAATTTGAAATATACTTTCACATTAGGATTGATTTTCAATTATTAATATTCAAACTTAATTTTATGCTGGAATAAATTAAAGATGCAACTTATTTATCACTTCAGAAATCTGTTTAATGCTTCAACCTTAAAATTAATTCAATTCCTCTTTTTCGTTTTGTTTAAAAACAAACGATTGGTATCATTGTGTCAAGTTCATTATTTTCATTCACGAAAAATGCGTTCTAATTCGGCCGCGATGAGTATTATCATTTTAAATAAGAATTAAGTAAGCGGAAAGTTGTTTTCATTCTGGGGTCCTAACATATAGTTCCAATTCGCTCATATACTTTGCCGTTTTCCCATTGCTGCTAAGGATGTAGTAGGCGACAGCTTTTATTCCATCGTATGACAAACTTTCGCTAAATAGCCTGTGAACTTTAACAGCTTCAAATTTTACATAAAACAAAAAACAACCTCAGTTTTTTTCTGTTAGTTTTTAAGTTTTTCCACCTCTGAAATAAAATTGGTAAAATTGAAATAACTGCTAGTGAAATTTTACAGATTTGATTAACGTAAAGTGGGCCACTAAAGATCAGCAATTACTAATTTGAGTAGTCAAGATTTTTCCTTATTTAATAGTGAAAAACAACTGATTGCTTGGCTAAAATATATAAACTCATTCAGAACTATATATAATAATTTTAAAATGTTATAAACATGGAAAATGTGAAAAATAGAAAAGTTTAATCAAATGACGCAATAATGTCACATTCTCAACTCTACTCAAAATAATAAGGTGGTTATATTGTGAAATTCTGAACGCGACTTAGCCTGTCTGCAATCTGAAAACATTACCTTCTGATTGTTTAAAGAAAGTTCAGAAAATAAATTTTTTTTTATAATAATACAGTTACGCTATAGCTATATTCAGGGTCGCGCGCCACTTTCCAACAGGGTTCTGTTTTCGATTTTAACCATTTTTTCGATTGCATATTTTCCTCATTTCCAAGCATCATAACTCCTAACCTATGAAGGTTAGAAGATTTTTTTGTACATTAACGTATAATTTTCAACACAGCAACTGTTTCTTTAGCATCATTTTTCCAGCTTTATGCACAAACAAAGTATTTTGCAAAAACTCAACATGAGTAATTTGCCCTGAAAAATAGGTAAGAAGTGTGTTCAACTTTGGAAGGTGAGAATCTATGACTTACTGCGGCTAGGTCATTATTTTTTTTCTTTAGAATTATTTGAAATTGCATCTACTCTAATTGAAACTCAGAACATTGTTTCGTATAGCATTAATAGGTTCCAAAGTACGGATACACATTTCAGAATTGGGATTTTTAGTCTCTTTTAAAAAAAATCGAGGTTCTTTGAAGTGTTATAACTCAGCGCTTATTAGAGATAGTTTGATTTTGCTGTTAAACATTTTGTTCTAAAATCCAATGGGCGGGTCTAGTTAATACAGTGAAAAAGTACCAGATGCCTGGAATGTTAATTACCTTACACTGAAGAAATTTCAACAAAACTTGTAGATATTTTCATAATTTATTATTTTCATTTTCATTTTTCTTGAAAAAATGATTTAAATCCAGAGTGGAATTTTGAGAAATGTTTTGGGGAGCTGGTAGGGCGCCGGTGTACAGTTGACTTTACGAATTATCAACCCCTCGTCTTACGTAACATTTTTTCATGTCTGAGAAACACTGAAATTCGGAAGTAAAACATACTTTATTGTCAACAAGTGCTTGTCAACGCGATTTAGTATTATTTTTTCAGGGTATTCTTCTACAATCTATATTGAACATGACAATTTTTATGTATATCAAAGCAATATGTTTACGTTTGCTATAAATAAATATTTATTAATACAAAGCTGTTTTAAAATGTTGAACATATTTCATAATATTGTCAATAAATTAATCTTGAACACAAATATCTCATATGACCTGGTGGTCTTCAATTATTTTTCTTGAGTATTTTGATGTAGTCATTCACATTACCATAATTAAATGTCAACAAAGTTTGTAGATATGGAATTGAGAAGTAGCATTCACTTGACACATTTTTAGGTACGATAAGGTTGTTTGAAGAAATTCAGTGTTACGCGTTGAGAAAAGCATTACGTCGAAACATTTGTAATGACGATAATTCAATGAGGTTTCCGTTTACTGATATGAAGCTTGCATAAAACTTGTTGAACATGTACTTGAACTTAAATATATAGTTATGAATATTTTTAAACTTTTTTGCGAACTATAAAGGGCGAAATTTCTTAATTTTTTAGTAGAAATATTAAAATTATTTTGCCATCTCCATTATTTGTATACGATTTTATAAATGTCTGAGCAAGTAAATTCCATATTTTTATTGAAAAAAACCATTTGAAGCATCGATTTAAAAAAATGGAATAGTTTAGATTCGCCGGAATTCGGTGAGCGTGGTAGGACAAATATTTTGGTGCGCCCAGGGAAAGTGGAAAGGGCGGCTAGGTTCACCGAAATTGGGTGAGCTTAGGCCAAATATTCTCAGTATGCCTAGATTCGTCTAAAAAATTCAACACTTTAAGAAATTTACAAGAAGAAAAATCTGAATACATCCAGCTTGAAATTTTGCATATATTTAGGATAGCACACTGGAGGAATCCATGTCTTCAGCTTGTGCTCAATTTTCAATAGGACTGAGTGATATAAATTATTTTTTGTAATACGATTCTGGAATATGTTGAAAAGTTGTATGTATATAAGAATTATCCTTTCAGGATAATTCTTGAACATTTGTCATTTGAGCACTATTCGATTAAAAATAATAATCGAGATAATAAAATTCGTATATTTGTTATTGATTGATTTCGCTTTTGGGTCCGAAGTAATTGAATTGAATTAGTTAATAATTGAATCCGTTCAATTATTTTGGACTCTACAGCCAAATCTACTCAACAACAATTTTAGAATGAAAATGTATGAATTCGTTATATTAATTCAGAAAAGTAGAGATGAGTTTTCCTAAATGAAACGGAGAAGATATGTGGTAGAAACTTTAAACCAAATTTTGTAATATGTGTTCCATTAACTGAATCCAAAAACATATCAGTTTTGTTGATATTTAAAAAAGTTATAATTTGATGAAAAATTATTTTTTCTGAATTACAATTTTTTATTATTATTTGCTATCATCATATCAAAAACTGTATACATAACAAATTGGCAATAATTTTTGTAATTGACAGAAAAATTGGTTAATTTTTCCAAATTTGAAAACTTTTAAATATCTCTATGTTGGCCATTAGTGATAAAAAATTCCTGAGATGCCTCAAGCCAAAATTGCTGTAGACAGTTAACAACTACATTAAAATTCGTAAATTTAATCGTAATTGCAGTGTTTTTATATACCTCCTGATAAAAGTCGTCTTTTGGGTTTTCTTCGATCAATTGATATTCCTCGTAAAATCTAAATGTTTAGTTTTATAATCTATGGCTGAAAATATCCAGAATATGTACGGCTTAATATTTAAACATTAACCTTATAATATATATAGACCACTGACCCACATTTTAACAACCCAAAACTGAATGACAAAAAGTCTTTGGCTGAGCGCTAAGAATGTATAATGCTTTATCGTGTTATTTTTGTGACCTTACATATATTCAACTAGTCATTAGTGTCACGTGAATTATGGAATTTTCTAGAAACATAAATAGCAGACTTGAATATATCCATGTTCACCTTTACAAGCATAGGAGTGGGCATATTTCGTCTGTATATAAAGCGATATCAAAGACACATCAAATTCACTCAACAGTTAATATGATAACCATAAGAACTCTCAGTCTCTTTTTTATGGGGTGCATCATTGCACTCTCTCAACTGGCCGGTTATGAAGCCTCAGTAGTGATAAAGAGAATACATATTGTTCGACCGACTTACCCAGTTTCCCATAAAACACCGTTTACATAGTTCTCAGCTTTTCAATCGCAGTGGTAAGTCACAATTTTAAAGTCTTTTATCTTTGCATACAATATCATTTTAAATACATACATATAAGATATTGAACTTAAAATTATATATATTTTAACATTATGACGAAATCTGCACCTAATTTGAAATGTTTCTCAACTGACAATTATGATCAATTAATATTTTTGTTGGCCATAAAAGTCTTCAATAGGGGCCTTTAATTCTTTTAATATCTACGGTCATTGAAATAAACATAGGATTTTAAATGGAAAATGCTCAGTTCTGAAGAAATAAATGGGGAAAGCCGCTTGTTATCGACTGGAGAATTTCAACAATGGAGAATTTCCACATGATAACTTATAATTTTGATGCTCTCATCCCTTGTTTCGTGCACGGAAAATGCTCAAAAAAATCCAAAATAACTATTTTATTTAAAATTCATGCCAAAGAAGACTTTTTAAAAACTTGTTTTGACATAAATGATTATTATTCGACAACACACAACTTTTGAAGTATTTTGAAACTAATTCTTAATTATTTGAACAAAAGTTTCTTCCCCAGTGAATCGTAAAAAGTCATTATTTATCATGATTCATGATACAGTTCATGAATGTCAATAATTATATTTTTGGATCAATTAAAATCGTGAAAAGTTAGTATTTTCCGGATGAATGATACAGTTAATTATAATGTTAGGGGTAATATTTTTTGTGAAAGACAGTTTTCAAAATATTGAAACAATTAATAATCATTCATTTGTGTCTTTTGATAGGAAAGGTCGAGAAAATTATTGCCCTTTCGAATCTCTTACACTATACTATGTCCATTATTATTGAGTATACAATTTTTTTCAGTAAGTTATGGATACTTACTTTTTTTATGGGATTATTGAGGTAGTTTCCCAAAATTCTTTTGTTCAATTTTCCATGTTCAGAGAAACGAAACCGATTTCAAAGAGTAACTGTCCATAACTTACTGAAAAATGGTCTAAACAAATGAATATTTAAAACAATTGAGTTATAAGTAGCGTTGCTACTTCTCGGTTGGCTTGCTCATTTCAGTGGTTCGAGTTCGTCTCATTCTATCTTGTTCCTGGCCCATGTTACCGGCCAAAATGCCATTGAGGTATGTAAATGTTAGTTTAAGTTGTCAAATTAAAAAAACAGTCGGCGAAAATGTCAGATAGCACTGAAAATTTCGACGAAAATTTGAAGGACTCGAATTATTACTAATTTTATCATCCAAATGATATATGATAATATATGCTAATAATATTTTAAAGAAATAATAACAATATATATTGACAGATAAAAAAATCTTCTACAAACCTGGATCTTACATACTGAAATTATTTTTATTATAATTGTAATGCTATCATTCTTTTAAAATATGCTGCTTAATAAATTATCAGACATTATTATAATTATTATCATGAAAGAAGGAGTGTAAATAAAGCCTTTTTGGCCCCAGAATTCCAGAATTAGAAAGAAATTTTCATTATGCATCTCCATGAGATACAAGCAGTAGACCTCCTAGGTCTACTTTAATACATTTGTTTAGTAGCGAATGTCAATTCTGACATTGACAAGACAGTTTATCGAAATATGCGATATTTCGAGAAGCACCTTATATGAGACGAAATGAGAAGAGATTTCATAAAAAAAGACGAGAGTTTTTCTCGTTGTGGCTCATTTCTCGTATTTTTCGCTCAAATAGAAGTCCTGAAATAAGAAAATAATTAATAATAACGGACATAGCACAAGAAATTTAGAAAAACTGGAATTTCCTCAACCTTTCCTATGGAGCGACACAAGTGAATGATTATTAATAGTTTAATTGATTTAGAAACTGTCTTTCATAAAAAATATAATTTTTCAAATTCATTGACTGCATCGTCTATTCAGGAAATGCTGATTTTTTACGATTTTCAAGGGGAAAAGTTGTTTAAGCAAATGAAAATTGTTTAAGTGATTGCAAAATACCTTAAATAGAAAAATATTACTCTCAATATTAGTTAATTGTGATATTACCTAATGAAATTAGGAACTTTTCAGAATTTTGTAACAAAAATAAATTATCATACAAATATAAATGGTTTAAACACTTGAAAAATATCTTAGACAATAAAGATAACCTTGACATTCTTCAAATATATCATTCATCCCAAAAAAAATAACTTTTTACAATTTGCAGGGGTGAAAAATTTGTTTGAAATATTAATAATTGTTTGAAAAATTACAAATTCATTTGTAAATACTTTAAAAGTTGTGTTTTACCGAATAATAATCATATATTCGAAAAAAAGTTGATAAAAAGTCGTCTTTCGCATGAACTTGACATAAACGTGCATTTTTTTATTTTTGGGGGCATTTCACGAGCATAATACAAGAGGGCTCGGGGGGCTAAAGTAAAAGTTATTAGATGTAAATTATTCCTCTAACATTCTTTCAGACGTGACTAAACTTTAACTTATAAAAAGTGGATAACAAGTAGTTGTTTCTCCCATTTTTTGAAAACTGAGCTTTTCCCCCGGAAAATCTTATGTTAATTTCAAATTTTCAAAGTGGGTTAATACTGACCGATTTCGGACAAAAAAAAAAAGAATTTGAGTTCTTCTTTTTTCAAAAAGCATATAAAAAAGGTTTGTAATGCATTTTTCGACCACCCAAGTTTCAATTTTTGGCAGATTTTATATTATAGTGCACCATACGAGATATTTTTAAATTCTGTAAAAATTGTATACGAGAGAATTCTTGAAAACAGGGTTAAATTTTGAAACGGGGTTTCAAGTACTTTCTTCTGCTAAAATTAGTTTTTTTTATGAAAATTTTGGTAAGTCTAGGAATTCGAAAATGTTAATAGAAATGCAGAATATTTTTGTAATACTGTGTTTCTTGCTTTTCAAAATCATCATTTTCTAACTGACCTTGAAACATATTTAGAACATCTGAGGGATTTTAAATGATAAAAATATGGTAGATAGAATATATAGTGTAATTATGGTTTAATATACCCATCAGAAAAACATCCTTAAAGCTGTATGCTTTTATTTTTTTAATACTATTTTATTGTACAAGATTGTAAAAGAACAATTGTTTTTCAGAATGAATGACACCTTCTTCGTGAGACTGAATCCTCTAATGGCGCTGAACTGAAATGGAACACCCGACAAATAAATCTGTTCTTGAACACTGTATTTTTGAAACGAAGCGTCTCGTCATCCCGAAATTCGGGATGAGCAGTCAAGTATTTTTCATAAGCTTGGCTAGTCATCCCGAATTTTTGGGACGACTAGTACATCCCCTTTTCCAACTCCACCAATTTTTCGGGCCGACTAGATACAGCCTTTTTGAAAACAATGATTGTTAATTATTATATTGGCTACTACCAATAGAATTGAAATTTAGTTAATAAAATGCAATCTGAATGAAAGACGGTATGAATCTTTATTTATGTGTCCCATAAAATGTTCTAAACTAAACAATTAGACAATTAGTAGGTCAAAAAATGACATAGGAGCACAGAAAAAACTGAGGGTTCGGTAATGTTGCGGCTCAAGAAAAATTTGGCATCCTTTAGATTCGAAAGTTCTCTGTTCTAAAGTTTAGAACTGAGAATCCAATTAGTTATTTTTACTTCACCGTCAGCTACTCGTGAAGAAATGTGGTGATGGCCCAAACAAGGCCCTGGCTTGGCAAAACTAGGTCTTGGTCTGGTAATATAGCCCGTGCCAAATACGAATGAAATGCCAAATCTGGCCACCGCCCAGTTACTTTGTCAGGCTTGATCGCCCAGCTTGGCCCAGGCTTGGCCTTGTTTATTATCGATTCCTAGCAATTTTCTATTTCCTTAATTCAAAGTCGAAATTAAGCAGAAATATTTTGTATTTAAATTTAAAGTTGATAAATTAATTAACTTATTTATTAGTTTCTCAAATTGTGGTTCAAATTACCAAATTTTTGTATTTTATTGATTATCTTGCCGGGTTCTGATTCTTCCTCAGCATCTGCATCATCATGATCTAAATAGGATAATTTTTCAATTTAAGTCTTCCATATTTGTTTTATAATTTAAAGTTTGAAAAATCATCACATAAATTAACAACATATTTAAACTTTTAAATACGAAGAAAAATTTTCCTCATTTTAAGGTTAGTATAGTCACGTGCAATCTTAATATGAAAATATTATTTTTAATAATTAATATAAGTACTTACTTCCACTTTTACTGCGTAAATGTGGAATACTGCCGATTGCTCGATGCCTCTCACCGAAAAAACGATATTCTAATTTCAATAATTTCCCACTAAATTTAAGAATATTTGCAACCTAAATAGGCGCCAAGAATATATTCTTAATGTACGATGGACTCCCTCTTACCTTAAGAATATATATGCTTGTCTAATTGTAAGAATTCCCCACTAAGTTTAAGAATATAGTTGCATCCGAAATCTGTCGCTGTAATTGTATAATAAGTGACGAGCTCGAAGAAATGCAACCAATTCTGAGGATAAATCGCATGTGCACATCTCTCACTCTATCTCTTTCCCTTCGCAGAGAACGTTAAGGTGAGAAAAGTTTGATGTCACACGCCAACAAATAAATAATGTAGAGAGGTTATGTCTCGGTGTGGTACAACGGTATTCAACCTCACTGTCAAATCAGACCTTTCTCACTCTAACTTTTTCTGTAAAGAGAAGCAGATGGATGTGCACACGCGATTTATCCTAAGAATTGGTTGCATTTCTTCGAGCTTCTCACTTATTACGAATTCGAAAAACTGATCGAACAGCACGTCGCCCAAAACAAAAGAAACGTTTGGACAGATGAAGGCGCATTTCGTCTTTTGGTTAGAAGATACTCTTAAATTGAGAATTTCGCTTACTTCATTAAGAATATTACTAAGAATATGCCTGTAAGAATATGGCAATCTTGATATTAGAATATCGTTTTTTCGGTGCTGGACTCTTAGAGTGCTTTTTATTTTATGCATTTTCATCAATTCATTTTCAAAGATGAATTATCTTTCCTTCATCGGCCATGATCAATCACCACCACCACTACTAATTTCAATCACATAGTTTTCACAGTAAGTCCTACATGCGGTATTTGGAGACTAAAATGAGAGTCTAATACTCTAATGTACTTCAAATACAGACCCTACATTGACGCTAAACGTGGAAAAACGGCCGGTTTCGGACATATTCAGCGTTAAAGTAGGGTCTAAATTGTATTGAAATCGCTGCTTATTAAGAACCTACTTTTCTGATCCCAGAGCCTGTTAAGGTAGGAGTTACAGGTTCAAAGTTACAGGTTGTATTGCTTTTAAATTGAGCTCTGCACATTGTGTACAACCCCATTTGGCTTAATGTTGATCTATCTCAAAGCCTTTGACATTTTTCGAAAATATCTTAACTTTCCCACGTCCCACGTCCCACATTCCAATTTTCACTTTGCACCTGTAATCTTTTGGAAATTCACGCCAAATGTCATCGTTGAATTTTAAAACGTCACTTCTTACGGAAAATCACGAGGTTAAGATTTCACTGCCTGTTTACATCTGATATTCACAGGAATTACTTGGGATTCGTTCTCGGGGATTTTTCAGAATATTCGTCTTTGCGGATAAGATCGCTTTCATCAAGGGTTATTAAATACATGGAATCAACATTTGAGCTCAATTAGGATGGATATAAGATGTAAATATTGTAGATACCTACCATACCTTCAACTTCACGGAAATTTTGTAATCAATAGTAAATATAATTAATATAAAATTCTGTAAATTTAAAAAAGCTAAAAGTTTTGATGAGAAGTTAAGAGACTTCTAGTACTTTTGTAATAAATCTTTTTTTCCTTCTAGCTACAAACTTTGATTCTTCTTCTTTTACATTAACATTCTTATTTACAAATTTTTACAATGAATCTACTCATTCACGAACCCTTGATGAAAGATAAGATGATATCTGCAAATTCCCCGATGAAGAAATAAAGAAGAATCCAAACAGTCACGTGAATATCGGATGTGAACACACTGCAAACCATTTCTTAATGTGTGACGTATTAAAATTCAACGGTGATACCTGGCGTGAATTTGAGAAAAATTGCAGATCAAAAATTAAAAGTTGTAAGTGGAATATGGAAAAGTTATATAATCCCACCCCTGTTCAAGAGAAATAAATCCTCAGAAGAAATAACGTTGGATCAAAAAGTAATGAGCCGGGAAGGAGGTAGTCTGGAAATCTAATTTTGAATTGTGAATTTTTCCATGGTCTGATTCCGGTGAATGAAATTATTCATAAAAATGTAGATTTCATTTTGACCTTAAATAAAAAATACTCATTACAAACTACCCAGGTAGAAAAATTATACATAGTGTAAAATGCTATATATATATAATTTTGATTTTCTTTTCTACATTTTTTGTATAAAACAAATGAAAATTATACATAACTTTGTTCGCTAGGTATAAACTAATTATAATTTTTCCGCCTGGGTATGTTCATATTGTTTTTAATAATCAAAGAGATTTCTACACAAGGATTAATTAAGCCTTTTCCCTTCCGGGGTAGGCGTGACTTGTTCGGTTGGAGGGTAGTGAAATAGGTATATAGGTATGAGGTTGATCGGTATATGGGTATAGGGTGGATGGGTATGTAGGTGTTATGTATAGATGTTTTAGATTGATCTGGAGTTCTCGTGTTATTTATATAAATGACACGTTCACTCCGCAACACTGCTCCGACCCAGGTTGCTGATCAATCTCTCTAGCGATCACCCCAAATGAGGAGCCTCACAAAATTATTATGTATGGTTCCCCACTTGGGCCCATTAGAATCCAAGGTCTTTGTTAAGTTATAAATATAAGCTCGCCCTTGCAGTTTGAACAAAGATTCTAGAAATGTTTTTTGAAAGCATTTTCTCTGTTTGCAAAGAAAGTTCTACATTATTTTTTGCTAAAATTAGAGGAATGAGTAGCGAAAGTAATTGGGCATGTAACAGTAAAATAAAAAATCATGTCGTGTTTTATTGAGATTGCATTTATTTCGGTAAATTATCATTCCATTAGTAGTTATCAATCAAATCGTTAACAATCATGGTATTCAAAGATGCAGTGATAAGGAACAGTTTTATTTATCGGTTGTTCAATTCTTCATTAGAAGCTTAAGTTGATTCATTTTGAGGAAGGTCTTCAGAAGGAGGTGCCATTCATTCTGGAAAAGATTTTTTTTACAACCTTGCAAATATAATAGTATAAAAATTATGAGCATAATGATTTAATGATATTTTTCTAATTCAAATGAGTATTTTAAACCATAATTACTATATTTTCTTTCCCAAAAAGTATACATTTTAGGATGTACCACTTTGAAATTCATTAACTCATACATTTATCTTATGAAATCCTAAATTGTTTATTTTTTCTGAATATTATTCAACAAATAAGGCTTTCAATTCACAAGTATAACATTTTGAACAAGTTAGAGTTAAGTCCATACAATTTCAGATATTTCAATTCGAAATTCTTCGATTGCTCCTGGTTCCAGTTTTATATATTCAATTTATGTCAGTTTTAAATTTCAAAATAGACAATTCATATTTTTTCCCCAGTTTATTCTTATCATTAAAAATTTCTAAGATGTACTAAAGATGGTTTAAAACCACATTAGTTGCAAGGTAATTTAAAAATATACAAAACTCAGTATTAGAAAAATTTGTAGCATTTATACACATATGTACATTTTATTACACTAGACTTATCAAATATTAAAGAGTATTTTTAACAGCAGAAATTTTAAGTAAACCAAAAAGAATATTCTCTTGCCAATTCTACGGGATTTAAAAATTGTAGGTTAAAAACGGGGTTTATTAGACCTGAATTTTCTCTTAAAGAGAAATATTTTAAAATCCCGTAGAATTGGTTAGAGAATATTATTTCTTATTTTCTAATAAATATATATGCTGGGCTCAAAGACCGAAAACGGCCAAAGAGTTGGTACTGTTTTTAAAACGCCAAGGAGCGAAATAAACGACCTGAACGCGTTTTGGTCATTTTCAAAACAACCAGAACGCGTTCTGTCTTTTTTTAAATGACCAAACCCCGTTCTGGTTGGTAGTTTTCAAAGGGGCTGACTCGAAACTGTCCTTTAGGACAGGTAGTTCAGGTTTAGAGTAATTGAACTGTATGCGACGCTGAGTGGGGAAAAGATAACCCGTTGGGAGAAAAATCTGCCGACTTCTCAAATCTGAACGGATCAAAGTATTTGTTCTTAATACCTGGAAAGGATGGTACTTCGATGGAGTACTCCACCCTAAAAAAATGTATTAATATGTTACTTAACTTGAAAAATGCATATTAATTTGTTGCTCAACTTTGGAAATGCAATAGTTTATATTTTTAGCCTATTTATTGACACTTTCTCTGAAAAATAGAGGTTAGTGAAGTTACTTTCGTTGAATAGAAATTTTAATTGCAGATTAAATTTCTCTATGTATTTCATTGTAATAAATTGGTGAATATAACTTATATCTGCTGCATTTTCAGAATTTAAATGCATTAGTCACACACATTTCTTTCTCAAAACGTTAAAGAATAATGTTTAATTGCTAATGAAAACCAACAGATAATAATAGATAACAGTTTAAACTAGTTTCATGAACAAATTAATTTATTTGCCACTTTTATGCATGTCAAGAATATAGAACTGAAAAGCATTATGATGAAATAAATTAATCAAGTCTTTATTCATTGGGTAAAAGTAATGATTTTATTTGCTTTTACACGAACTATTTGAATGGCATTTTGAATTAGGGAAACCTCCCTACAGTAGATAATGATTTACAGTAGATAATCTTAATTAACTGGAAAACTGACTACAAATGTTCATTACTTTTGTTAGTATAACGTTTCAGCAAGGATACTATATCCTCTGACGAACTTTTATTGAAATTTCATAATTAATTAATGCGTGAGAGCAAAAAATTTACTTTTAACCTGAAAACAAAAATTTCACCTATTCTTTATTCATACTTTTTAACTTAATGAAACATTTTCATGACATGTTAATACATTAGAATCAAAGCTTGAAGTTTAATGAACAATATTTATAAATACAAAGTGTTTTTTCTTCAATATTTATAAATATTTAAGGACATTTCATTGAATATTACATTTTCCAACAGTAGATAACCAACAGTAGATAATCGGAAAATTACAAGAAATGTCTCTGTCAAAATTGGCAGCTCTGCGACTGTCTCGCAGTTGTTTTAAATTAAAGGTTGTGTTTGTTTGTTTATTTTGATTTGTGAAGTTTTTAAATTCAAATTATTTCAAATGATAAAGTAAGAAAATAATGTAAATTATTATTTATTAAAAAGCTCATAAATTTTAATTGTGTTTCAAGGAGCCTTTCGGAAAAGGTATAATTTTTTGGATTAAGGTACGTACAAAAACTGCACTTTTCTGTCATCGCAAGTCAGGTTAAATTGTATGAAGATTAAACATCTTGTACCAATCGCACCAACCTTACGAAATATCAGAGATAAAAAAATGTCAATAATTTAAACTTTTGCGTTTTTTGTAGAATTATCGTAGTTTCAAGTATTATTTACTCAATGAATTGATTTTAATTGTAAGTATACTAATAATAAATTATAATTATCCAGAATTGAGTATTCTAACTTGCCCAGGAGCAGTACCAGAAACGATTATCTATTGATGGACAAAGGTGTCAAAATCGTACCATTGACCAGGTCTAATAAAAAAGTTTAATACAGCTAATTGATTAATTTCGTGATATTTTTTTCTATAAGAATACTTAATTAAATATGTAAGCTTTATTTAACAATGATCATCTTTCTTTAATTTTGGAAACTGATGCAGTTAAATGCTGTTGATTTTTTCCCTATCTACTGTAGGGTGGTCTCCCCTACATTTAACGTCGTTGGACCGATATTTACACTTTTTATCAATACAATACCTCGTATATAGTTGCAAAACATAAAACCTTGTTTTGAACCAGAACTTGCAACAGATGCAGTCCGTAAAGTCTATCAAAATATTTCGTGTAAAAACAAATACAATTATTACTTCTGCCCAATAAATAAAGACTTCATCCACTTATTTCATCATAATACTCTTCAGTTCTATTCTTCATATAAATGAAAATGCCAAATAAATAAATTTGTTCACAATATTTGTTTAAACTATATTAACTATTATTATTTCTTGGTGTTTGTTTGCAATTAAAAATTATTCTTGAAAATTTCAATAAGAAAATCTGTGTAAGTAATCCATAAAAATTCCGAAAATGCAGCAAATATAAGTTATATTCATGAATTTGTTTATAACAATCAAACAAATCGAGAAATTTCATCTGTAATTAAAATTTCTATTCAACGAAAGCAATTTTACTAACCTCTATTTTTTAGAGGAAATGTCAATAAATAGGCCTGAATAGTTAGATCAAATATAAACGATTGCATTTTAAACTTAAATAACAAATTAATACCATTTTTGTCAAGCGTGCAGTACTCCGTCGAAGTACGATCCTTTCTAAGTATTAAAAAAAATACTTTGATCTGTTCAGATTTGAGAAGTCGACGTATTTTTGACCCAATTGAGTATTTTTTTCCCACTCAGCGTCGCATATAGTTCGATTACTCTAAAGGAAAGTTTCGAGTCAGTCCTTTTGAAAACTCACAATCAGAACGGGTTTTGGTAATTTAAGAAGGACAGAACGCGTTCTGGTCGTTTATTTCGGTCTTTGGCTGTTTTTTTCGGTCGTTGGCCGTTTTCGGTCTTTGAGCCTAACACACACATATATATATATTGCGGATAAAGGGTCCCTGTACCAAGGGTTTCTGCTGAATATGGTTACAATAATTAATAAGCAGTCGCGGACAATTGTCCAGGGATGGTCCCGAAGGAATAACCCATAAGCGAAGGCGTAAAAACCGTGCCGAAAGCTGAATGGCACCTGGGTGAGGTGTCTTTATCGGTGACTCTGGGATACCAGGCGACCTCTCAGAGTATCAGCCTTATTCTTGCACGCGGGGCTTTACAAGGATGGACGAACCCTTTCCCTAGCAGCTCGTGGGAACAAAAATGAAACCACCAAAACACCAAAATGTTGTAGATGCGGTTTAAAACGATCGAACGCGCAGAGCACCCGACAATGGGTCGGCAAACAATGCCGATTATCATAGAGTTCGGGGTGCTGAAAATAATTTAGATGGAAACACGACGACGAACCGGCGAAACGCCCACATAGAGTGGACGGATCAACTTAAGAATGACGTGCTAGAGTGCTACCATGCCAGCATTATCCCTGTTCGCGGAGGCGTTATGGCGCGTATGCATACTCTGTGGTGCCAGAAACACCTAGAGCTTCAGCACGTTTCGCATCAGTCTTTGCGAAATCAAGGCGAATACCTCCGGAAAAATGGATATGTACGCGGAGCTCTTCCCCAACCTCTGCTTGATCAAGCTGCAGATGAAGATGAAGCGACATTAAGACCAACCGCAGAAAGCAGGCACCTTCTGAAAGATGATCGCAATTTCAGTACAAGGAGGAACATCGACATGCAAGTTCCTCTTAAGCCCCAAGATCGGGCTGAAATGGATGCCTCCCTTCGTGGAGATATCTCGCGAGAGTCCGACCTCTGGACCATCAATTGCTCAGTTTATGGAGCTGCGAGAGCATTGGCTGATTCAAATAGAAGGCTAAAACCGACGATGGATCAAGAGACCAGAAGACGCTTGCCTCAACTGAACAAGAAACTTGGATGGGCAAGACAGAATGCGTCCCGTGTTCGATGTGTGATTGACTACATAACATCTGGTGGACCGTTCACGGGAAGGGTTCGAAAGTTCACCCAAGAACTAAGGATCTTGAATCACACACTAAACAAGTCAAAGCTGCTGACAAGCAAGCAGCATATTGTTGACAAAATACGGCTGTTTTCTGACGCAAGAAGGAGAATACAGAAGAGGGAGAGATGGATCAGAGAGAATCAACAGTTTCTTGCTGACCCATCACACCTCTTCAGCGATCTCCCTGTTTTTGTAAAAAATCCACCCAAGCACAAGGAGGTAAAGACTTTTTGGAGAGAGGTGTACAAGATCCCGGAAACCCTAGAGTTGAAAGAAGATACTGACAATATCATCCGCTTCATGGAGTTTTGCGACAACCTCATAAAATCTGAGGAGGAATGTCCATCAGTCACTGCTGAAGAGTTAAAAAAAGCACTTAGAGGCACGAAGAAATTTTCCGCTGCTGGACCAGATTGTATCAAGAACTTTTGGTGAAAGAAGTTCACTTTTATACACCAACATTTGGCCCGCATATTCACCTCGTATTTAAAGTCAGAGACGCACATTCTGCAGTGGCTGGTGTTAGGACGCACTATACTCCTACCGAAAAAAGGCAACTTGTCCAAACCAGAGAATTACAGGCCAATAACTTGTTTGAACACACTGTATAAGATCTTTACAGCTGTCCTAAACAACAAGATTGCTTGACGAATTGCGCCTGTACGGCGAGAGATGTACGAACAACGTAGATCTTGTCATATGTTCAAATAATGTTATACATATAAGCAAAAGTAGAAGATTTTAAAAATATTAACTTACCACTGCAATCAAAAAGCTGATCACTATAGACACGATGGTTCATGATCACAAATCGGGGTTTTTCGTTTTTTATGACGTATCCGTTTATGTTTCCAGGGTTCGTCTTCTTTTTTTTTTCTTGGCGGCCGCACCGGCGTACTCGTATTTTTTGGCGGGTCTGGTGTAGAGGGGCTGCTCCTACCGCTACTTCTACCGCCACCGATTCTAATTTTGGCGTCATAACCAGACAGCTGAGATAGTGCAATAATGCACATTATGAAGAAGACAATAATATTTTTTACGGACACCATATTGAAAGTTGAATGCCTTTGAGATGTATTTTTGATATCGCTTTATATACAGACGAAATAAACCCCCTACTGCTTGTAAGGGTAAACATGGTTACATTTATTCAACTCTGCTATTACAGTTTCCTCAAGATTCCGTCATTTATCTGACCTTACTGACTGAATGGCTATGTATATAGTTACAATAACAAGACGATAAATCATTATTTATTCTTAGCACTACCGAAAGGCGAATTCATACTACAGTCACAGGTAAGCGTTATTATGAGTGAAACTTCTTATTGTCTTAGAATGTATAGTTTATTTTCTGAAGTCAGTATAGCTTCAGAATCAAACAGTTATTATTTATGAGGAAAAATCGTTTGAATCAAAAAGATGCTCTGCCAATATAAAATGAGTGATAATAGAGAGATGAAATTAGGGAGGGGTGATGGATAGAGTGGTCAAAACCCCCTTTTCATACGGCACTTGAACAAAAGTAAAAGAATATCATTAGAGAATTTTTTTAAATAATTTCAGAAACAAACAGCCGATCTCACGGTTGGCATAGATAACGTTGTAGCAATAAAAAATCGGGTTTTCCGGCATCTTTGTTCAAACAGTGAGCATATGTTAATATAATTTGTTATATGAAATATCAGTTCGTTTTATGGCGTGCATAGTCTCTTCAAGTTCGGCGTCATGCAATTTCGATATCAATAAATGAAACCGTTTTCTAATTATCGCCATTATAAACACACTATACAATTTTAAGGTCTTGCAAAATGAGGAAACAGATGTAAATTACTTTTCATTATGCAACGCTTAGATTCACTTGCAGATCAAAATTTGACGCCTCGAATTTAGCGTGTCTTCGAAATAATTCTTTTTTTAACGTTGAACGCTGTTTTACTGTAAATAAACTTATAGTATCTAAGAATGTGTGAAGGAAATACTATTTACAAACTTTTATTTGACATGCCATGCGGCTATGTATGTCAGAGTCAAATGTTGCATTTTACTTTTGACACATTTCCGCATATCCAATCGATGTGACACTTTATACACATACGTATTTCCAATGACGATACAAAATTCTACAGAATTTTAGTTGGAAAAAGAGGGGAAAAAATGGAAGTGATATTAAGAAAGCAAGATTTCGAAACAATATAATAAAAAGAAACAAAATAATTCACTCTAAAAAGAGGGTGAATAAAAAGCGTAGGGCATGAATATGAAACAATTTTTCCTAATGCAAATCTAATTTTTAATGTTTATGCCCCACAATTTTATTTGTAGTCACCTTATTATTATTGCAACCTCCCTTTTCAGAGAAAATTATTTTGTTTCTCTTTATTATACTTGAACGAAAGCCGTTCTTAAAAAAATTATTTAAAATTTGTTTGTTAAGTTTATATCGATTTTTGTTGACATTTCATTATGGTAAGCTGTGTAACTATCTGGCAATACACAAGCAGTGCCATGTGTAAATTAAATACCAAAAAGGCCTATAGGGTGGACATTTTTTAGGGATGGCATGGCTGTTTAGCATTTTTTATCATTAAAGAACATGTCTTTTTGTTTTTCTTTTCAACTCTGCAATAGAAAAAACTAGTAATGAAATTTTAAAAAAAGTGTGAAGTTTTAGGGTGGCCTAAGGCTGCCTGCGACCTTAAACTCGGCTCTGTACTCAAGGAAAAAGATAGAAGAATAAAGTCTCATGATTCTTGTGTTTTAAAATCAAATTTATTCCAAGCTAATTATGAAACATGTTAGGCCATGTTTCAAACTACTTTTTTCGTGAATTTATAACTAAATTGAATCTATCTACTCACATGCCCGCTTCTTGCGTGCAAAGGACATTCGTTTTTAAGAAGATTTGGTGGTGATTTAAAAGTAATACTGTTACAATTATCAATGAAGTAACATATACATTTTGTACACCTAATCTACTACAGTCAGCAGTTGATCGGGCTGACAAACAGCTGTTTACTATAAACTCTCAAATTTTCATAAAGTCAAATTTATGGAATTTGTGGAATTTAGTCAAAATTTATTTAAATTTGGTTAATTTCAGAAATATGAAACCTGATCTACAATAGTGCATTATGAAGTTCTTGAGAAGTTACTTGTCCTTATATTTTACAGAGATGTATATGGGGATAACTGAAAAACAACATAATGCACTGTTGTAGAGTAGAGCAGGCTTCATTTATGGAAATTTTGGAAATTTATTATAATTTATGGTGATATACCGGCAAAATTTTGATGACTTTGATAACAGATCTGCTCTCTATAAACTGATAAAATCTGTATATGAACAAAATAGGTTCTCAGAATTTTTGGGACATTTGAAAAAAAATCAATTTTTATTTTTATAAATGTTCTAAATATAATATTGAAGATCGAGATGAATATACGGCATAGGATATAAATAGTTTGCTAAGTTGGGCACACAAATGGTTCATAGTGCGAAATATTATATATATAATTTTCATTTGTTTTATACATTTTTTGTATAAAGCAAATGAATATTGTACATAATTTTTTCCACTATGTATAAACTATAAATAATTTTCCTGCCTGGAAATAAAAATTACTTCAATTTTTACAACATATATGTTCTAAATGTTAAGCAAATAGTTAACGTTGTTCAACCTTGGTATTTTTTTAATTTCCCTGGCGAGGCAGTCAAAATTTACCTCCAGTGGAAAAAAGACGCAGAAAGATTAAGGAAAACTTGTCTCCGATAAGCCATTTTATTTATTTTATTACATAAGATGATTGAGTTAAAAATTATGTTACTTAAAATCTTATTTAAACATTTTTGAAAGAAGGCAAACATTGGACTTAGCTTCCGTTCTCAAATAATTGTAAAAACGATAGGAAAAGGGTTGGTGAAGTATAGTTAGGGGCAAATGAGCCCTTAGTACGAAATATGCTAGAAAAAAAATAGTACAACTAAAAAATAAATGGGTTTTTTGTTCTCTTTTTGATGTTGAAACAGTGTTTTCCCCTGCGAATGATGAAAAGTTACTATTCTATGGTATGAAATATGCAGTTAATGAATGTCAAAAGTGATATTTATTGTGATAGGCAGTTTTTCAATCATTTAAACAATCAATAATAATTAACTTGGGTCTTTCCATATTTAGTATTTTCTCATTTCAGAACCTATACATTGATTGTTTAAAAAATAATAATTTTTTTAAGCTAGAATTTCCTCCATATTTCATATGAAAAGGGCCAAGTGGTGATAATTGCTTAAATAATTGAACACAGTCTTTTACAAGAAATACGAGTATCACTATTAGCATTCATACCTGCGACATTAATTTCAGAAAATGATAACTTTTCGCGATTGATTAAAAAGTTATTCAAACAAATAAGTTTTATTGAAACAATTGCCAAATATCGTAAATAAGCAAAATATTTAATTTGAAATTCGTTAGTTGTGCCATTAACTTCACAAAAAAATAACTTTTTACGATTGATAGAGAAAAAATTGTTCAAACAAATGAAAGATGTTTCAATAATTACCAAATATGTTAAGCAAGAAATATTATCCTTGAAATTCATCAATTGTGAAAATTATTACTTAAGCATTCCTTGAGAGGCAACCGAACTTCAATTTAAAAAAAGTTTGGGGAGGGGGGTTCGATCACCAATAATCGAAATTCGAATTTTTAAACCACCCTAATTAACACCATGTTTTTCACTTTGATTTATGTAGCTGTTTTTACTTTTCAGAACAAATAAATTACCTTATCTATACAACCAAACTTCTATAATCTTCTCATGTTATCTACGAACTACAAACTCTGTGATGTTGTGAAGCAATTACTGAATGTAAATTAAATAAATTGAAAGAAATACGATTCAATGGTTAAAAATTTGCGCAGTGTATTTCGAAATTTGAATACTTTTTGACTAGGGTGGCTACAAAATTGAAAAGTTTGAGAAATTCAATGTGCGACACCCCAAGGACATTTTTTATTTCAAAAAGTCATTAAGGACTTCTACTTGTAATAACACGTAGCAACTTCTCAGCACTATCCATTCATTGCTATAGATTGCTTTTACTATTAGATATTACTCTTATTTAAAGATAAATAAAACTATTTGTGAATTCAATCTCGAGTGATTTCACTTTTTTTGTTTTTATATTTATATGGTGTTTATTCCACGAGAACTTTGCTTCCTTATAGAGGAAGCATTAGCATAATACAAAACATTTTTTGAATACAATGACAGATCAGAAAAATCAAATTTTGTACTTGTAATGGTAACTTTTTGAGCTGAAAAAGGGAAGGGGGAAGTTCTGTCGCACCCTATACATTTCCTAACTTCATGATTTTCTCACAAAAATGGTCAAAATTATTTTATTTGAAAATTTATGATCGAAAAGTCTTTTCTATTCAAGCATCAACTTTGAATTATTATGTCGATGGAAACAGTCTTTCTGTTTAAAACAGATTTTTTAAATATAAAAAATGAGCATAACTTCCTTAGTCTTCAATAAAGTATATTAATATTACAGGTCAATCCATTTTCCTCGAGTCGAGAAATCTTTTCCGTTCACACATCAATTTTAAATTATGTTATCGAAAATAGTTTTACTATAAAAACCCGTTTTTTCGATTATTATGCATAACCATAGCTTTCTTACTCTTCAATACAATCTATCAATATTATAGATTTATAGGTCATTCGATTCACCTGAAATCAACATATCTTTCCTATTTTTGCATTAACTTTAAATTATGAGAATGAGATAATTTTTACCATAAAAATCGATTTTAATATCATATAAATGACCATAACTTCCTTACTCTTTACTAAAATATATTAATATTATAGATCAATCGATTCGCCTGAGTGTTGCCGTAGAACGAGGCCTCGACGTTTTCGAGGCAAGACAAGACGAGCCTTAACTGCCGGCTTAAATTGATCGTCTCGGGTCTTCTTTGAAAATGGCGAGGTCTCGAAATGCAAGCCTTGCTTCGGAAGCTCGAGATTGCTCTGCCAGATGTAGGAACAACAGCATTGAATGGAAATACCTTCTCAGCAACAGTCTTTTGTCTGTAAGCTGGCCGAAAGTACGAATGCAATTTTTTTCAAAATTGCGAATTAACGATATGTAAACATAACATTTGGAATCTACAAGTTTTCACGATTGCCGGAATATGTAATTTGTCTAAAAATGTTGAAAAATTTTGTGTACAAATTGTTATGTTAATAAGTATGGAAGTAAGGCTTTCCATCTATATAAAAAGCAAGTATGGTTCTAAAGTTTTAAACACTAAAAAATAATCTTAATTATGCAAATTCCAAACTCTGGAAAATTGACTGCCATTTATCCGAGTCAGAAGGCTTGATATATGTAATTTGTTTTATCTCTTGTATTCACAAATTTTAATCATTTCACATGAGTAATAGATTGAATGACAGCTTAAGGTTTATAGATTTGAGATTAATGCACTCTTTCTTTATTTGGATACAACTTTATTTATCAATTAGGTGTTTCATAATACGTACACCTTTCTTCACATGGTTCGTATTTATGGAACGGAGAAACATGGGTGTCTCATATCGACAGAGGTACGTTTGCAATGAAATGTGTTTCTTATTATATGAATATAGCTTATGTTATGTTATTATATAATAGTTAAAATTTAATTAAAACAAATTAGTTTTCAACCAAAAAAGAACGGATTTTCAACAAAATAGTTGAATTTTCAACCAAAGTGATCAATTTTCAAATAAAATGATGAATCTTCAAGTGGAATAGTTGAATTTTTTACCAAGAAGGTACAAAGAATTTTCACAAAAAATTTCAATTTCTAAATAAAAAAGATCAATTATCAATCAAACAGTTAAATTTTCGTCCAAAAAAAGATACATTTTTAACAAAAAATAGAATAGTTGAATTTTCTGTATAAGAAACAAAATAATTTCTAACAAACAAAGAAACGAATTTTGAACAAAATAGTTAAATTTTCAACAAGGTCGTTAACTTTTCAATTAGAGCCAAAAGTCCGACATTCGTCGCTAACCTTCATTTTTTCGTAAGGTATAACTTCAGATTCTTTTATACTCCATTGGATTGTATATCTAATTCAATCGGAAGTAACACATTGTAAATGAAAATTAGTCAAAGAAGGCGCGCCCCGCCTTCGAGAAAGGATTTTGTAGCCTATTAAGACGTTAATTCATGTCTTATCAGAATCTTGAAACTAATTATTTTTCAATTTTGTAAAAAAAATGTGTTCGAAAGAAAATGTATTGAGTAAAAAATCTTTGAAAAAATTATGAAAAAAAATGTTTGTACACAATTTTTATTGAAAACAAATTTACGGAAAAATGTGATTGAAAAAAATTATGTGGAAAAATTGTATGAAAAAAATTTCGGCAAAAAAATTTTAAAAAATTTTAAAAAATTTTCGATAAACAAAATTGAAGGAATTTTTTTGTTTACAAAAATCATGGACAGTTATAATTAATTGAAAAATCATTATCAGTTCATTTCAATTATTACCCTACTTATAATTTTTCATTACAAATATTACAAATTATTTCTTAAATATTTAAATAAAGTATTTAATTATTACTGTCACATCGAGATTATTTGTGTAATAACTTGCATCCACAATCACCCCATCACAGTACAAACTAGGCATTTATTTTTATCTGGGATCCTTTCTTGGGCGTTCTAATATGATCTCACAAATAGTCTATTTTAGAACCAGTTTCTGTCTTGTTTAGTTTGCTAACTTCAGATTGATAAATGGTCCGAGATAGCGAACTAAAGTTGTTCAGATTGCTTCAATCATTCCAAACTTCAATCTTACAAAAAACAAAAAATAGAAATAGTGTTGAACCATCACACTCAGACGTCGCGAACTTCAGCCCTATGGGTTACCTTGGTTTCTAAACTCGTCAGTTTTGAATTTGTTTTATCAGATTTAGTTATTGACAGATGATTCTCATTTCGAGCTTATTTCAATCCATAAATCGACCCTATTTTATTAGATCGGCGGATCAAACTGAGGTGCAATTGTTTTGTTGCGTGAACTATTTTAATACCAAATTAACTTGTAAATCGAATCCTAGTTCTTACAATGATGAGAGCTTTAATTTATTCCCCCTCCCCAGGCGGTCGGAAAAGATGCACATCTGCTGGAGGAAACTCAAGCATCCAAGACAAGGCCAAGACAAGGCCTCGCTCTTCAAGGCCTTGAGTTCTCTAGCTCTTGAATTTTGGCCGCTTTGCTTCGTCTCGAAATCGAAGCCTCAAAGTTAAAGAAAGGATTCTCCAATCCCTTTTCTTTAAGTTCTTCGACCTCCGCCTTGCCATTTCTCGTCTCGAACAATTTCATCTTGAACCAAAGAATTTTCTATATTCTTGCATCAACTTTGAATTCTCTTAATGAAAAAAGTTTTCCCACGAAAAACCGATTTTTAAAATACCATAAAATTCTGAAAAAAAATGCAAAAAATATTTTCAGAAATCCCTCGGTAAGATTCAAGATAGTCGTACCACTAAGCTCTGCAAATTTCACCAAGTTATCTGCAACCGTTTTCAAGTTATGGTGTTCGCTAAAAAGTGTGACATCTTCACATCCATAAACACATGCACACATACAGCCACACATCCGTAAAATTGCTTAGAACATTGTATTAGACCTTTTTTAAATTGAGGAACGTTCATTTAAATGAATTAACATTTTTTCGTAAATGTGACGATTAAAACGCTTCCTCTATGAGGAAGCAAAAAGGTCTAAATAAACATGAAAACAATTATGCTGGTACCAATGAATTCGCATCGAAAATATCTACAAATCTAGGTACGTTAAAAGTCTTAATAGAAGGACATGTATGTAAAAGAATCATTTTTCTGTAAGCATGAAAAGAACGAAGATATTTAGAGTTTAATGTTTGACTTCGATGGTGAAGTGTAAGACTTCATCTGATCCGCGGATTACATTTTTTGAAGGGATTTTTTTTTATGAAACCAGAATCTTCAGTGCACATTGCATTTTTCAAACTTTACGATTCTGGAACCATTCATTTATTATGTTTTTGTTTCAGTAGGTATTTTATCTACTTGGAATAGTATGTTGCATTACAAGGGATGAAGCGAGGGCTGTATTCACACGAGTAGCAATCAAACCCTAGGACTGAAACAAAATGTTTCAACCCTAGGGATGCAAGCACCCTGTTTCAACCTTCTCTACAGGTATCGAAACTCGAAGTTTCAATAGAGGTGCGATGAAAAAAATATATAAGCTGTCTATCGATACCACCATACTAATGCATTCATTGACAAAACATAACTAAAATAAAGAATTGATTTATATTTGAGACCGCTTCACACCTTATGACATAGATATTCAGTTTTCTTGAACTTATGCACACCTCCTCAGAACCAAGTTTCACTTAAATGAGCAGGCTAAGTTTGTACCTCAGAAATTATGTTTTCGAGCTGCCTCCTGAGTATTTTTACAGAATTCAAACAAAATTTTTAGGCCCCCTTTTAAAATAACTCGATATTTGTTGTTTTTTGATCCACCTATGTGATTCTGCGCTCAAAATAAGTTCCTGTGTGATTAATATTGATTGACTTTTCGATCCCTTTTAGATGCATGTCGCCCAGAAATTTGTTCGAATTCACAAAAAATAAATCCATTTTTTCATTTCAGAAAAAACTGCAACTTTCTAGCACATATCGAAAAGAAGATAGTTATAAACAATAATTAATTGTCCAAACAAATATTTTCTTAGCTTGCATTCATTGTTGCAACTATCTATCATTACTATAGGAAAAGATAGATATAAACAATAATAATTTGTTGAAATAATTATTTTTGTCAAAGGTAATTAATTACACAGCCACACAAAACAATCGTTTTTCGGGCCCAGAGGTCAGACCATGTTGACTATATGTTTTTGGGGTCGCTGAATCCGAATCCAAGGTCCTAAAAACCCCAGCACGTCAGGGTTCTTACATAACCTCATAAGAAATTATAGTTTTTTTCAAGTATGGGGGTCAGACCATGTTTATTATTTGTTTTTGGGGTCGCTGGATCCAAATCCGTGGTCCGAATCCTCTCAACCTTAAATTTAAAAGAAAATTCCATTCAGGTCAAGAAACATCCTTTTCTTACAAGAGGACATTTCTCCGAGTGCCAGACACCGCTAAGACGGATGAATAAATTTCACGAGTTTCTTTGAAACTCAAAACCCGGAGTTTCATGAGGTTTTTTGAGGTTGTGTGAAAACCCTGACTTGCTGGGGGTTTTTTGACCTCAGATTCGGATTTAGCGAGCCCAAAAACATGTAATAAATATGGTCTGACCTCAGACTTGAAAAAAATAAATTATGAGTTCTTATGAGGTTATGTAAGAACCCTGACGTGGTGGGGGTTTTCGGACCTCGGATTCGGCTTCAGCGACCCCAAAAACATATAGTGAACATGGTCTGACCACCGGACTTTAAAAAATAAAATTTTATGAGGTTTCATGAGGTTATGTCAGAACCTTGACGTGCTGGGTTTTTTGGACCTCGGATTCAGATTAAGCGACCCAAAAAACATATAGTCAACATGGTCTGACCTCTGGGCCCGAAAAACGATTTTTTTTGTGTGGCTGTGTTATTAAGTCACTCCAAGTAAAAAACAGACAAATAGTTCAGAATTTCAGAAAAAACCGCAACTTTCTACCTTTGAGCAAAGAAAATATTATTAACCATAGTCATACATTGTTGAAACAATTATTTTTGTTGACTCTCATCAATTATCACTCCACTCTAATTGAAAAGTGGACAAAAAGTTTAAATGTACGGAAAAAACGGCAAATATCTAGTATTACTGTAGAAGAAGATAGCTATGAAGAATAATAATTTGTTTAAACAATTAATTGTACTAAATTAAATGAAATATTTACTCACGCTAAGTAAAAATTGGACAAAAGTGGAAAAATTGTGGAAAACCCGCGACTTTCTATCTCTATTTTAAGAGAAAATTGTTAAAAACAATAATAAATTGATTAAACTATTCATGTGAACATCTTATTGACAGTATGAAGCAGTATTTCATGTATGGAAGAAATTTACATTTTAAAAATGCAAAAAAATCATAATTAGCACAAAATGCTCGCAAAAAGTTGATATTTGAAAAGTAATTTTGTTTTCGTATTCTACGGCTAATTGTGAACAGAAATTTCGAGGTTCAACTCGATTCAGCTAATACTGACGATTCTGAATAAAATTTACAAAACTGTATTTTTTTATTATGGGAAATATGTGTTAAACTTCATGGGGAAGAGACACCTTTAAATATCATTAGGAAAATGGATTTATTTTTATGTGGATTTGAAGAAATTTCTTGGCGATATGCATACAAATGCGAGAAAAAAAATTTCCAATGCATTTGTGGACCACGTAAAGCTGAATCATCGTGTATAAATCTGAAAAAATCGAGTTCAGCGAGTGCAGGGGAATACCAATCTTCTTAATAATTTTGCCAAAAATCATAATAAATTTCCTCTTATTATTTACGATTTTCGTCTAAAAACAAAATCAATTGACTCACTACTGATGACTTCTACCTGTGTTTGGCTTCTTCTTTAGGGAGGTTTCCCTGTATCTCCCACACAATCAACACTTCTCTCCTCTCACCTCGAGCTTTCTGCCTTCACAAATTGGATTTAGCCAACAACTTATAATCGTAAGAGGTCTCGGATAGTCTCGCAAGTTGATGTCTGTAAGAATTCGAGAAGTAATTATCGACGACTACTGGCCGAGTCCGAGACGAATATAGTATAGAGGGAAGAAAGGACATAAACAAAGCGAGATGGAGAGAGTGCGAGAGAAAGAGGAACGAGATGGAAAGGCGGTGCGTGGAAGGAAAGGTTGAAGGGGGCAAATTCGAAACGAATTCTTTTGTTTCGAGTTCTCCGCAAAAGGAGCAAGTCAAGAAAAAAACGATGCTGGTCCGCGAAGCAGAACAGGGCAGGAACGCAGGCAGTCCAGCACACTGGCCTGGACTAACTTCGACTGCCGTGGCTCGGTGTGCACACTGCACGGTGGAATATAAGGTTTTATTTTCGAAATTTATGATTGTCAATAAATTTTAAAAGCGTTTCGTCTGGAGCCCTTAGGGCTCGCAGGGCTGACCAAACCCAAAGCAGTGAAGAAGAGGAAGAGGGCCAAACCGCGATCTTTTCCTTTCTCTCTCTTTTCCTTTTCACCCATCTTTATCCCTCTCTTTTCCTTTCCTGTTTCTCCTCTTTTTCCCTCCCTTTCCTTTTTCTCATCACAATTGCTTTCTCTCTTTCTCTAATTCTCTCTTCCCTATTTTTCTCCCCTCTTTTTCAATCTTTCCCTCTGTCTCTCTCCCTCTTTCTTCTTCTCGAACTGCTGCGTTTCCTACATATGCGAGGGCCCCTATGGGGATTCGGGTTTAGCGGTTAATTGCGTTTGGTGCAACCCGCGTGGATTTTACAACCGCGATTTTCATCCTTTTTTTCCATTCCCTCCCGGATTCATACCACTCGTACCCAGTCGAACTGACCCTAGGTCTCTCTTTTTCTCTCTTATTCTTTTCATATTTTTTCCTTGCACTCGTCTTGTTTCCCCTTTCCATCTACTCCCGTTTTGCTCCTCTCGCGATGTTTAATTGTTCGACTGGTTCTCCAATCGGTCCGCAGGCGCAGCACCACATATCCTTCAGGGTTCGCGAAGAACGCGAGCGATCGTTTCACGTTCGCCGGTTACCTCCCGCGGTGATTGCGGGAGTTCAGAGCAAACCACTTTCGATTTTCTGTCTCGATAAGTCGCCCTCTTATCTGCCGACTTGGGCCCAGTTTCCTGACCCATTTTCTGTCCCTTCAAATTTATCGGACATCATTCTATTCGCTTGCTTTCTTCATTTGGAAAATTCTGACAATGCCACCATATGTATACAAAGATGTCATATGCTCCATTTTGTTTCATCCTAATACTATATTATATGAAGGAATAATAAGGAATATTCATCATAAGGAATATTCATTACTTATGAAATTAGTTCCATTTTTTATAATGACCCTCTCCAATATCCTATTGTGCTCAATACCAAAAAATGGTTTCAAAATTCTCTTGCTCCAGCCATCGAATTTATTCCAATAGCTAAAAAACTATGCATTCGAAATTGTTGAGAAATCGAATAATATCCATACTTTTCGCACATTGTCAACGAGAATTTTGGTTTTTACTTTACTATATACTCTTTTCACTTTGAAGGAAGCTTGCGGCGAGGCTTGCGGTTCTCAGTTGGATAAAAGACTTCCATAAAAACTATAAGAAAGTGATGTGGGCTTTTCATTTTTGCATATTTTCTCCATGTATATGTGATTTAAAAAACATATCACATCAAAATCAGAAAAAATAACATAACCAAGAGAAGATAAATGGAAGAAATATTTCTCTCAACCAAATAATTAATGGAAATGATACTGCAGGTATTATATTTTTTATGACACATGTATGATTTGAGCCATTTTCGACGCCAATGACGCGGGGCTAAGGCTCTACTTTTTAATCCCTAGGGACTGAAAAGTGACGTCAGAGGTGAATAATGAAAATTATACATCTATGAGCTCACATTTTACGATATCAGCCCACTCACCATAAAAACTGTTTTCGCAAATTTATGGACATTTTTTAATTTAATTTTTGTGCAATTTATGATAAGTTATCATTAATTACCTCTAAAATTGCCGTGAATCAAGTTAACATAAATTTCATGCTTCTCTATTCAAAGTCTAATATGGACTGGAATCATGACTACACTGTTAGAAAAATCTGTATGAGATTTAATATGCATGTGTGTGAAGCAAATATGCACTACCGCTACTGAAATGTAACATACATTGGTGTAGTGAATTTAATATACATGTGTATTCAATTTAATATACAGGTCGGTATAGCAGTGTACATGAAAACTCAAAGTGCTTTCATTTCTTTAAATCTTGTCAAATATTCGCAATTAAATTAATAATCTAGAATTAGTCGACTGAATTGTTATTTATGATGAAAGTGCGACATACCGGTGGAACTTTTTCCAAAATACAATCTAAATAGTAGAAATTTAATGCTAGTACAGTTGATTGTAGATTAGGTCTGTTATTTGTTTGCTGAATTGATTTTTTCGACATAAAATCCAGTCATATTTTTGATTAACTGGAAGGAGGTATCATGTTTTATTATTTAGAGTCGAAAATTCATGTTGAACTTATTTTGAATTTGTGTAAAATGGAATTATCTCATTTTTTTTGTAAGTAATTAACATGAATGTATATGAAATTTAATATACACGCTCTCAATGGAGATTTCATATGATTGATATATTAATTTTAATACACATGGGTATATTAAATTTAATATTATTTTTAACAGTGTATATTTCGAAAAATGTCTGAAATTATTCATTTATCATAAAAAATATTGTAGCGCCAAGGGGGAAAGGCACTTTTTCTCCCTCTAAGTGCATAATATACTATTATTAGGATACGAACTGTTTACAGTTATGGAATTATCCGTAAGAAAAGGGTTGACCCTTTTCCAACTCGTTCAGGGCTATTGTTACGAAAAATTCCGTAATATTAACACTAGCACTGTGCTTGGCCGTTTTAGTCGCACGGAACATTCCGTAATACTAATCAGTGCCATTAAGATAATACAAATCAAGTCTAAATAAAAATCAGCAGGAGTGAACCTTAAGTTGCGTCTTACTATAGTATAAATATTTACCGAGAGGGATGAGGGTGGATATTTTTTCGATTTATATTTCGAGTTTCGATAGATTTTTTAAGCCCTTTTCATTGATCATAAGCATTAAAAAAATAATTATTAAATAAAAATTGACATCAAAGACAAATTTTTGTTTAAAAAGGTATTTCGACAGGTGTTTTACGTCATTATCATTGATCGTAACAATTTTTTGTAAATAAATATTTGACCTTCATAATTGAAGGTCAAAAATAAATTTGATTTTTTTATACAAGACACCTTTTTTACATTTTTTCAAGGCTAGAAAGAAAGCTTGATTTTCCCTTCGAATACATTGATATTGAAAGGTAAAATTTAATTGTAATCGACAAAAATGAGTTTTCAGTGCTCCGGTATATCCAATAATGATTGGGCGCGAGGACCAATGTTCTAAACATTTAGTTTTATCAATAAATAAATAAATTCGACTCTTTAATCTCAAGTTTCTTGAAGGGAAATTTCGCAGCCTTCTCTTTAGCTCAAAAGAATTCAAATAAGCATCTTCATTTTTAAAGGTCAAATATATATTTTTTTTAAACTGCCATTAGAAGAGTGACAAATCACTAAAACAGATAGTATACTCTTAAAAACCACTGATCGCTTATTTTCATTAATAAAAATTAATGATCCCACTTTTTAGCCTCGAAGCTCTTGTAGGAAAAAATCTAAGCCTTCTTTCAAAGTATAAAAAAATGAAAAAAATATTCCTTTTATTAAAAAAGTCTTTACTGGACGACAATTTTGTTATCGCCATTAGAAGGATTAAAAATCGCTAAAATATACGATATCCACGAAAATCTCAAAACATGAAAAAAATAACATTTCTAATAAGAGAACGCGATTGTGTAACATTTTCTTCTACATTGAAACAATAGAAGCCGACATTGTGAAACTAGTAAATAGACTATATGTCACCTTCGCCAACGCATTAAACGTATTTACATTGTACTACTTCAAACAGAAAACATGGAAATTATTTGTCGCTTAATATCTTCAACCTTACTGTGAACACGTTAAAAATAATCCCACATAATGATCATGAAATTTTATGAAATACAATAGCACACCTTATACACATTGATTTGTTGGACCATTATTTTTCATCATAAATAATGGATAAGAAATAGTTCACTAATAGATTAGTAACCGAAATCACTATGAGCTAATTAGTCAATAATTCAACTAATTGACTTTAGTTACGTAAACTTGTGATTTTTTTACTGTTCCATTGTAGTGAAATGTTGAAATATTACTATATTTCATTAGAGAAATGAACTACTGATTATATTATTGACATTTCCACTAATCCAGATTTTTTTTCTTTTTCAATTGTTTATTTAAAAAAATCAAGGTTGTCATTTTTTCCTTCGAGAAAATAATTGTATGTGAAAGTCATAGGCAATGGGCACATGGAATTTGTTTGATAGCGCAATCACCGAATTTAAGCAGTGTTGGGTTCGATTATACTGGGATGTAACTCGGTTGTAATTTATCAGTATTTAAGCTGCCTTCACTCTCGAAGTAATTCTATTAATCGCAATTAATCAATGAGTATTTTAAAAAAATATTGACAATTGCATACAATCACAGAAATATTTTGTTGAATCAATAAAAGTTTAGTTTGTTCACCCAAAGAATCGTAAATATTCAAGGAAACAATTTCGACGAAAGAAAAAAAATCAGAATGAAGAGCCGCGTTACTTTTGAAGGCTGCTGTATGGAGTGAACGTATAATTTGGTTCTTTATAGACATTCTTCATTGTAGCAATCTCATTTTTTTCTAATGTAAAGGACATCTGCAAGAACCGTAAAAAATAAGGATCTTGTTTGCTGCTGCGATCCATTTCGTCCTGCAGCGGACTGCCACCCCTGCCCCTGTTTTTAACCTGAGGCGACACGATAAATAACGAATGCCTTTTCCACGCCTCCGAAATGTTGGTGATTAGCCATGAAATATCGATTTTCGTATACAAGAAATTACTGTGAGCGCAAACGTCGGCCAGAGATTCTTCAGGAGCGAGGGGACAGGGAGGTGCTGAGCTTCTTCTTCTTACAATTAGAGTTTCTCGCAGGGCAAAATACTGAAGATATGTAACCGGGAGTTGCTGCAAAAAATTTCATTCCGAGATGCCAGAATCTAAATATTGTCGATTTGCAATTATAATCGTTTGTCTGGTTCTGATCTTCCATGTTGAGAAATGAGAAAATGATGTAAAAGAGTTTCAAATGTTTTGAAATGTCTAAGAATTCTAAGGAAGAATTAGAGAGTGTAATTAAATATAATTTTAGTCCCTGATATTGGAAATTATTCTTCCTTCATCGATATAGATTTTCATTGCAAATTTTCATAAATGTATCAGTTCATCGTATTCTATTAATATAAATGGACAAATGTTTTACAAATATAAAAATCATAAAAATCTTGTATGTTATTCAAAGTTTAATATTGTATTAATTGTTTATAAGAAAACAGAAGAGGAGAATAAAAGTTGACATGTTGTAAAATTAAAATATTTCAAACTTTCCAAAAATAATATTCATCAATAAGTTGTATATAGACGCCGTTCGATATTGATTTTTTTTATTTCCAATTTGAAATTTCTTCATTTAGAATATGGATGATTCAAATAATTTAATTTTTGAATGCAAAAAAAGCCAATAATTCTAATTTACAGAAAAAATAACAAAAATGGACAGAGAAGATAAATAACTTAAAAAAATTAGTGATCAATTACCAATTTGTCCATTGAAATGAAGTTGATAATTATTCATGTTGCTAGAACGGAAATATTTTTCTTTACTCATCTTTATACATTTGCAGGCGTCTATTTGGCGGGGAACTGCAGGTTTGCATTTCTCACGCTTTGCTAGTTTTATTCCGCGGTCGGCGGATGTGTACGGTCTAGAATTTTATGATCTTTCATTTCACTAGTTCTTTCGTTCCACAAACTTCACTTAGTTTTATGAATGGGAACGTTAATTCCTTTAGATTGCGAATTTTATTTGAACTTGTGTTATTTATAAATGGTCATTTATAACAAAGCAAGTCAATTTTGCAGTTTGCGTGTTTCAAGGTTTCACAATCTTATTACTTCAAGCCTCTCTGTTGAATATTAGGTCTAATGATTAGAATAAAGGAATATATTTAACTTGGAAAAGTTTCAATCTTTACCATTCACTTTCCTGAAGCATGCAGAAAGTGGAAGTAAGAATCAAAAATTGGTCAAAAACTGACGTCATGTTATCTCAGCCAGGTCTAAAGAAAAATATCATCTTTTTTTTCAATTCAAAATTCAAAATAATCATAGCTTTGCTGATTTTTTTCTGGAATTGGAAATCGCGTGTCGCCTAATTTTCTTTAAAACACAACGTCAATTCGTTCTTGACATATTCTTTTTCACTTCGCTCTGACTTATTTTTTCTATCCGTAAAGCCAGGAATTTTTCCAAATTTGTATATGTTCTTAAACTCTACTGTTCTTTGTTCTATCTGGTTTAATTATCTAATTTTATTATTATAGATAAATCGCAGATATTGTTGTTACATAAAAAAATTTGTAACCTGGAGATTTCAAGCTTTCGAAAAAAATTGAATTTGATGATTTGTGTGGCCTGTGTAGAAAATCATCGGGGCAGACGTGCGTCCAATTAGGGAATAGCTCGGGGAATTGTTCGACCGTCTAATGTCAATGGTCTTTTCGGGCGCTAATCGGGTGCTGGTTAGCCCGTGAGGACCAAAAAATGGTCGAATTCTCTCATTAGAATATTTTTTGTAGATTTTCAAAAAGAGTCAAGGTGTTTAAAAGTATCAAAAATGAAAAATGAACTCTAAAAAAAGGAATTGTTTTTGCTTATCATTTGATCAGTATTTTTGGGCCCTAATCGGATGCTGTCTAGCCCCTCAGAACGCAGGACCAACAAAATTTCCAATTTACTCATTCAAATATTTTTTCTAGATTTTCGAAAAGAGCCAAGGCCTTTAAAAGTATCAAAAATGAAAAATGAACTATAGAAGAAGGAATCTTTTGCTCATAATTTGATCAGTACTTTCGGGCCCTAATCGGGTGCTGGCTAGCCTGCCAGGACCAACAAAATTTCGAACTATCGAATCCATACAATTTTTCGCTCACTTCCCAAAATATCCACATCCAGGGCATTTTAACCCTCGGAGCACACTGTGGGTCACTGAGACCCAGAAATTAATTTTTGTCAGGAATATCTTTTAAGGCAGATATTCTAGCTAGAGAAATCCAAAATTGAAAGAATTTCCATTTTTTCGAAATTTTTTTTTCTCGGAAAAACTGCCTTTTTAATAATTTTTTTCGATGCATGAAAAATTCCAAAAACAATTTTAAACTACACGAATCAATTGTACAATGGATAAAGAATATATGAGAATTTTTTGAAGTTGATTGGATGCGTATTTTTAAAATGGTAGGCAGTGGGAAAGTGCACAGGGTCTCACAGACCCACAGTGTGCTTCGTGATCGAAAAAATAGGTGTGTGCGCCGAGAGTTAAATTATAAAAAATGTACATTAGAAAGAAAAGAATTTTTTTCTTTTGATATAGACAGTCTTTGAAATCATTTTTAACGTCAACCATATAAATTAGATATTTACAACCCCGATTGACTAGTGCTAGATTAGCTTGTTCAGACTAGCGTCATGAAAGACCGCCTTGATAGTGCCACTTTAGCGGTCAGGACGGTCTATCCTGGCCCCGGATAGTTCCCCGAAAATTTTCTAGATGGTACATCAACATTTTTCATTTCAATCTTTTACTAGAAAATAGAAACTGTAAGATTCACATGTTTCTTTTAATAATAAAAAATGGTGTGACTGAATTTTAAAACTCAGCTCATTAAAGATAATAATGAATATTTTGATTAAAGTTCTTTTTGTGAATTTTTCTTTTCCTTTTGTTTGGAGAAGTTGGAATGAAATTCATTGGCATGCCAATGATATCCGTCGATCGAGTATATGATCAAAGCGTCCGTCTCGTTATTTGTACGGACGTACGGCCAGAAACCAAGCCGTAGAATAATTACTCGTAATCAAGTTCAATCTAATGCTGGTTGGATGACGAGGCTGTTGCCGTGGTCTGGATCATTTCTTCTTTATTCTTCTTCAACAAGAGAACCAACGGCAGCACCAGGAGCGCGTGTATTAATTAAAAATCGAGGCTCTCGGCGGGACTCGATTCCCGATTGAACGATTACATTTTGTTCTTAGCTGCGTATTCGCTTCCCTTTCCCCATCTTTCTTACAAGCTATCACCTCAACCACTTCTCGGTTCCTTACGCCAATGCTCTGCTCTTTTGCAGAAGAAAAGGAAACGAAAAAATAATAGGGAGTCCAATACGTTTTTTAAATACACAAATATTGATACCTTGAACTCATAATTTACTTACAAGAACCCGGAATGGAACCTCCATCCCTATGAACTTGAAATTATATTTCACTGAAATTTAAGAATTTTAAATCAGACTAAAATCAAATTCAAAATCCCGTTTAACGTCCAATAAAAAGAAACAAATAAATAATAATAAATCAATGAAAACAAACAATGAAACACATTTTTTTATTTTGTTTTTTAGGAATTGCAATAGGAGGATTTTGTGGTGGTTGTCCAAATTTGATCGTTGAATTCTTGTTTTATTTTCAGGAATTCTATACATTGATTATATTTCACTGTCAAAAATACATTGAAAAATTTCCTTTTATTTTAAATTGTAAACAACTTTGAAATGGATCAGCATCTCAAATTAACTTATGCATTTTTCTCTTTGCTTCTCATTCCTGCTGGGATAAAATCTTATATTTAAATGAAAGTTATAAATGACTGAAGGCCAATAAACATGGAAATCAAATTGAAATAAAATGATAGCCAATATAGTTATTTTAATATTCATTTCAATTTATGATTTTTTATTATATTTTATAGTACTTAAAATTTAAGCATATATTTCAATTTGATAATCAGGCAATCAAATCAAGGAATATAACGAAATATATTTGGAAATTATTTAAAAAATTGTTATGTTTTATATGCTCAAAAGGAAACATTTTTGAAAATAGAAAACTGGAATTGATAGCAAGTATGTAAATTGTTAGTAGGATTTTTATTCTTTTAGTGAAATATATGTTATATAATTCATAGAATTCACTAATTAATATTTAAAATCATAATATATACGATTATTAACATTTTAAAAATATCAAAATTATTTATTCATTTATCAGATTTAAAAAAATTGTGGACTAGCACGAAATTGACATCGACGCCTCCATTCAATATTAGTCTCTATGTGCTAACAGCGCTCTGTACGAGACTATTCCCTATGCTGATACACAGCGCATAGTCTCATACACGGCGCTGTCAGCACATAGACTCATATTGAATGGAGGCGTCGACATGTTTATTTGCTCAAATACCCGTTCAAATCCTTTGTGACCACGATTACTACCAATGGAGGTTACCTGTTTCACATGAAGAATATACTGTTATTATCGTTATTGTACTACAATTTTGGATATATCGATTATTTATATGGTTTAGTTAAAAATATTACGTCACAGTGTCAATCTACCCCCCCCCCCCCCCCCATATAATAGATCGTAAGAAATTCCGACCCTTCTTCCAGCCCTTTAATGCAAAAGGAACATAAGATTGTCAATAAAAAGAAAAGAAAGAAATTTAAAAAAAAAATTTTTCAATCTGATCACTTCGGGGGCACACTCTCATCACGCGCTTTGCGCGCGGCTCGCTATGCTCGCTAGATTCAGCGCACCTAATTTATTATAAAATGGACGGAACCTCTACTTTTTAAGTGATTGTTAAATTTGTTTTCATTTTAGATTAAAAAGGAAGTTTATTTACTTCAGGCTCTTTCGGCCTTAAGAAACACATTCTCATTACAATACCCACACACTTTTTCGAAGTCCAAAAAAAATGCTTAATTGCTCAAGAAACAGTTTTGGTTTAACTTACTGAAAATGCTACCCAAAAAATGAACATTTTGTTTTTGGTCAAACCGTGTTTCTTTTATTCATAGAAAACTATATTATAATTTTTTTACATAAAACCAATAGCTTCTCATTAGGAAGAGAATGTAAAAATTGAATTTTTTGTTTATTTTGTAATGTCATTTTTCACGAATAAAACAAATTTATTATATTATAATATATAATTTTTTTAATTTATAATTTAATTGATAAAAAAATAATTAACAACAAATTTGTAGATATTTCTTGAATTAATCATTTTTGTGAAGTCATCTTTTTTCGTATCTTACATAGTCTGAGAGCAAACTGGATTTTTTTATTTTATTTTTTATATGTTTCATGGGGTCAAAATTTAAATTTTTGATTTTTCAAGAAAATTCAGAAAATTGTTATGATAATCTTGTAGGGCTTCCAAAAAGCAACGTTTTTCTATTTCAGACTTTTTTTCATATCATGCCTTGTTTGGCTTAAAATTTTGATTTCAGTTAGTTCTTTTTTTTCAATTTTAAAAATGCTATAACTCTGATAGTTTTTTTATCGGAAAAAGTCTTGAAGATAAATTATTCAGATTTTTCAGTAGTACGAATTGCCGTAAATAGAATTTTGAAGTTTTCAAACAAATTATTTCAAAAATTTTGAAAATGCTTTAACTTTTTGATTTTTCATCAAAAATAGCTAGAAAACGAACTTGTCTTTTTTATTCAGGGCTTGAAGAAATGTGCCAAAGCACAGACTACATAGAGACTACAGACAGAAACCTTGATGAAAATCGTTTTTTCTAGCTCAGGGGGTCTCAAAACGTGGAGATTTGATGAAAACCGACTAAGTCAAATTTTACATAAAATCAATACCTTCTCATTAGGAAGAGAATGTAAAAAAAGGTAGTTAGACCAAAAATCAGGAAAGTGGGACGATAGGAAGGAAAATAATTAGATATAGGAGAGTAAAAACAAGAAGAATGACACGTGGAAAAGAAGAATAAGGAAACGAGTTAGAATCAAAAGAACAGAGAGTATGATAAGAAGAAAAATAAGTAGAAAAGGAGAAATAAAAAGGAATAAACATAAAAAGAGTCGAAGCAACGCCTCACCAATTTTTGTTCCCACAATATTGAAAGGCGTCGAGTCATCATTTCGAGTTCGAGCGATGAAAGAACATTATTATTCCAATTTTAAAGGATGCCAGAGGGACTGGCACTGGGTTGGCTCTATTGGTATCTCTCCCACATAAAACGAGAATTAACCCTTCTACTCTTTCAATCCATCCATCCATCCGTTCGTCGATGTTACTCATCAGCTTACATTCCAAATGCGTCGTTATTCAACTTTTTATCGAACCCCCTCCCTCCCGCCCAAAACTAATTTTAAAAGCATGTCCCACTCAAGGAATCTCCATATTTCCAAGATTCCCTCTTTCCCTCCTATTTTTCTCGACGACTTCATCACACTTCAAAATCTCGACCCTCGCTGTTTATTAATCTCATCGTGAGATTTTTATTTTGACTCAATGGAGAGAGTTGTGTAATTCTGAACATGAATTTTAAGGCTGTGGGTGGATTGGTGACCTGTATGTTTATTAAATAGTCGGATGACTGAGAGATTATTGCGGATGTTTATTTTCACATGTAGTCTCAAATGGCGAGAGGAATGATGGATGCGTTGTTTTTTACTTATCAGAGGATTTGGAACAAATTATCGCAAAATATGAAAAATATGAAATGATGAAGATTTTTTGATTAAAAATAACATTTTTGGCCTTCTTAGACTAAAATTTTAGGATAATCTTGATGATATTGCGTATTAATGAATTTTGAGAATTATTATTTTGAGGTTCTAGCTTCTGTAAATGTGGGAGCTATTGAAAAAACGATTCAATTTTTTCGAAAACATTTACAAAATTGTGTAACAGAATTATATGTAATTCTAGCGCCTCTGCGACTAGTCACAGAAATAATATTGTTCAAACCCAAACCCTTCCCAACAAGTCACATCATTGACATCTGATATTTATCAAATACATACATGTATTTGATAAATATCAGATGTCTGATCAAACAGAATTCAAGCGACATGATATAGAAACGTTTCATTTTTGTCAACTAACATTTTATATAGTAGGTAGAATATAAAATTATTTGTGTTCTTACACGGTCGAAACGCATGCAGGAGAATAAATAGAAATTTAATTTCAAACGAGTCTTTTTTAAGTGTAATTTTGATTTAACAAATAGTTTGTAATAATACCATATATTTCGCGCAATTGATTTCATTTAACTAATAAGATTTTTATTTAACTGCGTCTAAGGTACTCCAAAGCCCACTTCTGTACATAATCCGAGGGATAGGGAATACACAATTTGATTATACTGCTTTAGTAAATAATGTAGTAAATTATACATAATTATAAAGTGTACCATTCTCGCAGGATCATTATTACTTCACCACCTACGTACTCCAAAGTTCAAATATGTACAAATACTCATAATTCACGAGAAAGCCAACTAAGTTGCTTTATTGCAATATTTTCAATTAAAGGAGGTCATTTTCTAGAAGAATTATAATTCACAGAAATAATCTTATTCAAACCCCTGTGCCTTTCCAACGTCTCATGGGAGGCCGGAAGCATCCCTGTTATTGCTCAAAGAAGTAATTTTGTTCGAACCCCTACACCTTTTCAACATCTTGTGGGGGCGGTTAGACATCCATGTGACTGGTCAAAGAAATAATGTTTAAAGCCCCTCCCCTTTCCAACATATCATAGGGGGTAGGAAGGCACCCCTGTTTCTAGTCACAAAAATAATGTAAATTAATGTAATGCCTTTCCAATGCCTCTGCGTTTCTGTTTCTCTGAGCATATCAAGATAGTCAGATAGCAAGATAGCAGGATTGCCGGGACCGAGGTCCAAACTGTCGCATTACACACATGGGATGAAACTCAATTTTTTAAATATTTTTGTAAACAAATTATTTCTTACCATAAGCGTACTATTTAAAAAAAAACAGACATGAAAATGTTCGGTACCAGTAATTGTTTTTTACCGGTACCAACCATTTTTTTACTGGTGCCGATTTTGTATACACAACCTTTCTGAAAATATCTTTCTTCCTTCAAGGAGAAAAATTGATGGACTGAAAATTTAACCATTCCATGCTTGGTTAAAAACTTATCTTTTTGAATTGAAAATTCAGCTATTTCGTTAAGACTGCATGAATTTCGTTGAAAATTTGTTTTCTGGTAGAAAAGGCATTTTTTAGGTTCAAAATTGAAGTATTTTGCTAAAAAATTCAACTATTTCGTTGAAAAGTTAATTATTTTGTAAAAAATAGTACTACTTCGTACAAGTCATATTTTTTGTTCGAAAATTCAACTGGTTTAAAAGATCGTATCCACGAAATATATAATAGTTCCATTGTAGAAAAAAAAAGAAAAAGAAATGGTTAAAAAATTAAACTTAAACAGATCTGAAAATTACCCTACTATACATCCAAGGTCTTTTGGGAAGAATGAAGAGATCTGTAAGCAAATTCAATATAAATTTTTACTTCAAGAATGAACACACTTTAGAAAAATCATTACCTAATAAAGAGGACTCTGATAAAATAGAAAATTTGTCTAATGAAGTTTAGTTAATTATATGCACTAGTTCTAATAAAATCTATATAGGTGAAACTGGCAGGAGATCAAAAAGCAGAATTTATGAGCATAGAAAAGATTGAAAAATTCGGAATTTAAATAAAGATTTGTCACAACATTTATGGAAATTTAATCATTTTTTTTATTTTGATAATATCCTAATTTTGCATAGGGAAAACTATTCATTCAAAGACGAATCATTGAATCAATTTATATCAATAAATATCAAAATTCAAATAAATTTAAAACCCGTAATAACAAATATAAATCGAATTTAGCAATGCATTATGAATTAACTTCCCATGTTAATTTAGATTGATTCCAATAATATTTTATTCCCTAGGTTTTGCGCGCCTTTTCATCAAAGGTTTATTAAAATTTCTCCTTGTCACCTCTACAATTATTGCCCTTCATGCCAGTTTATCTTGTATCGTCCGTCTGTAAACAACATACCAGTTGAGTATATTTTTTAAACGTTTTTTTATTTTATTTTATTTTGAATTCATATTTACCATAAGACCGACTACATGAGCGATAATTTCCTGAAAAATGTAGGGGTAAAAAAATATCAGTAGATATACAGGGGCGTTTCTGGACCAATTAGTATTAGTGAGTATCAGTGTGTGTGTGTGTCCGTGTGTATCCGTGTGAGGCTGGCATGGACACCGTGCTGCTTAGCTTCTAGAACATTCTCGAGGGAT
>CAKNXH010064459.1:16639-77796 GCA_932178445.1 Andricus quercusramuli | reverse complement strand
ATTTTCTATAATTTCGATACATTTGGAAGGATTTTATAGCATATATAAGGTCACAAAATATTTTAAAAGATTCCATGGATTTTTGAATAGATTTCTATAATTTGAAGGGATTTTAAAGATTTTAGGGTATTTAAAAAAATTCCAAGGACTTCTCAAGAGCTTTAGAAAATGTCAAGGAATTTCCAAGGTTTTAAATAATTTTCAACAAAAATTTCAGACAGTTTCAAAGAATTTCGGAAGATATGAAAGGACCTATAAGATTTTACTATATTTTAAACGATTCCAAGGGATCAATTTTCCAGGATTTCAGGAATGATCAAATTTCATCGAATTTCACGCGATTTTACAATGTTTTAATGGATTTTTAATGGATATTTTTAAAGGCTGCAATAAAATTTCAAGAGATTTAGAAAATATTCATAAATTTCCAAGGATTTTAATAATCTTTAGATTTGATTAAATTTGGAAGGATTTTATAGCATCTATAAGGTTTCAAAATATTTTAAAAGACTCCATGGATTTTTTAATAGATTTCAATAATTTGAAGGGATTCCAAAGGATTTGAAAGATTTTAGGATAATTTTAAAAATTCCATGAAATTTTCAAGAGCTTTAAAAAGTTTCAAGGGATTTCAAAAGATTTCCAAGGATGTGAAATATGTTTGGGTTGCTATTTTAAAAGATTCCACAGTATTTTCAAGAGATTTCAAGAATTTAAACGAATTTCATGGAATTTTAAAGATTTTAGGGTATTTCAAAAATTCCAAGGAATTCTCAAGAGATTTAGAAAATTTCAAGGAATTTCGAAGGTTTTAAATCATTTTCAACAAAAATTTCAGACAGTTTCAAAGATTTCCTAGAATTTCGGAAGATATGAAAGGATTTTATAGGACCTATAAGATTTTAATATATTTGAAAGGATTTCAAGGGATCAATTTTCCAGGATTTCAGGAATTGTCAAATTTCATAGAATTTCACGCGATTTTATAATATTTTTATTTTAATGGATTTTTAATGGATATTTTCAAAGGCTCCAAGGAATTTTTAAGAGATTTAGATAACATTAATAAATTTCCAAGGATTTTAATAATTTTTAGATTTGATTAAAAACGTATACAGCTTAAAAGAATTTCCTATAATTTCGGTTTTGTAGGATTTTGTAGCATCCATAAGGTTTCAGGATATTTTAAAAGATTCCATGGATTTTTTAATGGATTTCAATTATTTGAAGCGATTCCAAGGAATTTCAAAGATTTTAGGATAATTTTAAAAATTCCGAGAAATTTTCAAGAGCTTTGAAAAGTTTCAAGGGATTTCAAAAGGTTTCAAAGGATTTTAAATCTGTTTGGGTAGCTATTTCAAAAGATTCCACAGTATTTTCGATAGAATTGAAGAATTTAAACGAATTTCATGGAATTTTAAAGATTTTAGGGTATTTAAAAAAATGCCAAGGAATTCTCCAGAGATTTAGAATATGTCAAGGAATTTCCATGGTTTTAAATAATTTTCAACAAAAATTTTAGACAGTTAAAAAAAAATTCTTATAATTTTGGTAGTTTTAAAAGGATTTTATAGGATCTATAAGGTTTTGGCTAGGATATTTAAAAATATTCTAAGAGATTATCAATACATTTCAAGACTTTAAAGGAATTTCAAGGAATTGCAAATATTTCAGGGTATTTAAAAGATTCCAATGATTTTTTTATAGATTTCATTAATTTGAAGGGATTCCAGAGGATATGAAAGATTTTAGGATATTTTTAAAATCCCAAAGAATTTTTAAGAGATTTAGAAAATGTCAAGGAATTTCCAAGGATTTGAATAATTTTTATCAAAAATTTTATACAATATTAAAGAATTTGCAAGGTAAAAAATAGGAAAGATAAGGGATCGTTCATAAATTACGTTACCAATTTCAGGGGCATAACGTTTATCACGTTTCTTGATGATAAATCTCAATAAAGTTTGCGACTTTAAAATATTTTAAAAGGCTCCAAGGTATTTTCAAGAGGTTTAGATAATATTAATAAATTTCCAAGGATTTCAATAATCTTTAGATTTTATTAAATTAAATATAAATTAAATATAATATTTGATTTGAAAGATTTTAGGATATTTTTACAAATTCCCAGAAATTTCCAAGAGCTTTAAAAAGTTTCAAGGGGTTTCAAAAGATTTCCAAGGATTTGAAATATGCTTGGATAGCTATTTTAAAAGATTCCACAGTATTTTCAATAGATTTCAAGAATTTAAACGAATTTCATGGAATTTTAAAGATTTTAGGATATTTAAAAAAATGCCAAGGAATTCTCAAGAGATTTAGAAAATGTCAAGGAATTTCCAAGGTTTTGAATAATTTTCAACAAAAATTTTAGACAGTTTAAAAAAATCTCTTATTTATTATTTTTGCTAGGATATTTTTAAATATTCTAAGAGATTTTAAATAGATTTCAAGACTTTAAAGGAATTTCAAATATTTTAGGATATTTCAAAGATTCCAATTATTTTTTTATAGGTTTCATTAATTTGAAGGAATTCCGAAGGATTTGAAAGATTTTAGGATATTTTCAAAAATTCCAAGAAATTTTCGAGAGCTTTCAAAAGTTTAAAGGAATTTCAAAAGATTTCCAAGGAAATTCATAAAGATAGGAAATATAAAAAGGAAATTTATCTTTTTAGTTTGAATTGCATGTATTTTATTGAAAATTATTTTTTTTAAATCAAAGATTCATCATTTTAGTTGAAAATTCACATTAACTATTATTACATTGTTTGTGGAAAATAAAGCATAAAAATTCGACTCTTGCTTGAAACTTCAACTATTTGTGCGTAGATTCAACTGTCTGGTTGGAAGTTTTTTTTTAAATTTAAATATCTGTTTGAAAATTCATTTTTCTGGGTTAAATATTGAATTTTTTGTTGAAGATTTAACTTTGCAATTGGAGAACTTAACTTTCTAAAAAATTTGTCTTCTTTCGTTTCAAATAAAAGGCGGAATTTTAGAAGATTCCACAGTATTTTCAATAGAATTCAAGAATTTAAACGAATTTCATGGAATTTGAAAGATTTTTGGATATTTAAACAAATTCTAAGGAATTCTCAAGAGATTTAGAAAATTTCAAGGAATTTCCAAGGTTTTAAATCATTTTCAACAAAAATTTCAGACAGTTTCAAAGAATTTCGAAAGATATGAAAGGATTTTACAGGACCTATCAGATTTTACTATATTTTAAACGATTCCAAGGGATCAATTTTCCAGGATTTCAGGAATTATCAAATTTTATAGAATTTCACGCGATTTTATAATATTTTAATGGATTGTTAATGGATATTTTTAAAGGCTCCAAGGAACTTTTAAGAGGTTTAGATAATATTGATAAATTTCCAAGGATTTAAATAATTTTTAGATTTGATTAAAAACGTATACAGCTTAAAAGTATTTTCTATAATTTCGATACATTTGGAAGGATTTTATAGCATATATAAGGTCACAAAATATTTTAAAAGATCCCATGGATTTTTTAATAGATTTCAATCATTTGAAGCGATTCCAAAGGATTTGAAAGATTCTAGGATAATTTTAAAAATTTCAAGAAATTTTCAAGAGCTTTAAAAAGTTTCAAGGGATTTCAAAAGATTTCAAAGGATTTGAAATATGTTTTTGTATATATGTATATTGTATATTTTGTAATATGTATTTTAAAAGATTCCACAGTATTTTCAATAGATTTCAAGAATTTAAACGAATTTCAAGGAATTATACAGATTTTAGGGTATTTAAAAAAATCCAAGGAATTCTAAAGAGATTTAGAATATGTCAAGGAATTTCCAAGGTTTTAAATAATTTTCAACCAAAATTTTAGACAGTTTTAAAAAATTTCTTATAATTTTGGTAGATTTGGAAGCATTTTATAGGATCTATTAGGTTTTGGCTAGGATATTTTAAAATATTCTACGAGATTTTCAATAGATTTCAAGACTTTAAAGGAATTTCAAGAAATTGCAAATATTTTAGGGTATTTAAAAGATTCCGAGGATTTTTTAAAATATATTTCATTAATTTGAAAAGTCCAAAAAATACGATTGATAACAGGTGTGGGAGAGGGCCTCCAGTAGAAATATTGTGACAAACATAGATAAAGCTTAGCACGTTTCTTGATGATAATTTTTAATAAAGCTTGCGACTTTTTCAAAAGATGTCCTCGATTTTTCGTTTGAGTTATTGTTTTGGTGCAAAATTCTATCCTTTGATTTGAAATTTAATTATTCTGTTGTAAATGCAGCTATTTTGTGAAAAACTTATCTTTTTTGGTAACAAATTCAACAACTTGGTTGAAAGTTGAACTACTTTGTTAAAAATTTATCTCTTTTGTTAAGGATTCATTTTTTGGATGAAATTTTTTTTTTATTTCGTTGCAAATTAGTTTCTTTTTTGGTTGAAAAGTAACTTTTTCCAATTGGAAATCTAACTGGTTAAATTTATAGTTAAAAAATTATCTTTTTCGTTAAAAATTAAACTATTTGGTAAAAAAATTATCTTTTTTTTGGCTATAAATTCGTGTTTTTTTTTTTGTAAAAAATTAATTTTCGCAGTCAAAAATTAACCTTTTTTCTTGAAAATTCATCTCTCTCGGTCAAATTTAAACTATTTTGTTGAATATTCGTAATGGAACTGAACAGTTTTTTATTTCAAATGAAAAAAGATTTTGGTTGAAATATCAAGTATTACAGGTTTCGTTGAGGATTTATCTTTTCGGTTTGAAAATTCAACTGCTTTGTAAAAAATTAATCTTCGCTCGAAAATTAACTTTTTTGCTAAAAATTATTATTTTCGGGTTAAAAATTCAATTGTTTTGAAGAAAATACGTCTTTGTTGTTTGAAAATTCATATATTTGTATATACCGTCTTTTTTGGCAACAAAATGCAACTATTTGGTTGAAAATTCTTCTTGTTGGTGAAAAGAAAAATTTTGGTAGAAAATTCTATTTGGTTAAAAATAAAACTATTCAATTAAAAAATTAATTACTTGGTGGAAAATTAACTTTTTTGTTACAGATTCGCCTTTTTTGGTTGAATTAAACTGGTAGAAAATTCGGTTTTTTTGTTGAAAATTGATTTTTAAACTAAAAATGTAACTATTCTAATTTTGGTTAAAAAATTATTTTTATTTGTTGAAAAAATTCAACTTTTTGATTGTAAATTCAACCGTTTTGGCAGGAAATTCAACTGTTTGGTTAAAAATTAAAATAATTATTTGAAAAATGAACTATTTGGTAGAAATTAACTTTTTTGTTGAAAATTCATAGTATGGGGTGGAAAATTCAACCGTTTTACAGAAAATTCATGTATTTTATTGAAAATTCTTCTTTATGAGCAGAAAATTAATCTTCTTTTTTGAAAAATCAGCATTTTGGTTGAAAATATATCTATCTTGATTAAAAATTACATTCACGGTGAGAATTCATCTTTGTAGACAGAAAATTCAACTATTTTGTTGAGTCATCTTATTTACTCGAATATTTAACTGTTTTGTTGAAAATTCGTCCTTTTGGATTGTAAATTCATACGTTCATACATGGAATATGAAATATTAAATCTTTCGTTTAGAATTCATCTTTTTTGTTTAAGAACTGAATTACACTTAGTTAAAAATTCAACTATTCTTTCACAAATTTAAATATTTTGTCGAAAATTCAACTATTTTGTGGAAAATTAATGTATTTTGTTGAAAATTTATCTTTTTTTAGGTATAAAATTAATCTTTTTTCTTTAATTTATCTTTTCGGCTGTGGATTCAATTAAACTGGTAGAAAATTAGTTTTTTTTTGTTGAAAATTAATTTTTCAAACTCGAAAAGTAACTATTCCATTTTTGGTTCAAAATTCTATCCTTTGATTTTGTTAAGGATTCATTTTTTGGATGGAAAAATTTTTTATTTCGTTACAAATTAGTTTCTTTTTTGGTTGAAAATTAACTTTTTTCAACTGAAAATCTAACATATTAAATTTATAGTTAAAAAATTATATTTTTGTTAAAAATTAAACTATTTGGTAAAAAAAATTATCTTTTTTTCAGTTATAACTACTCTATTTTTGGTTGAAAAATGATTTGTTTTTTTTTCTGAAAATTTAACTATTTGGTTCAAAATTTAACTATTTTGGTAGGAAACTCAACTATTTGGATACTAGTTAAAATATTTATTTTTAGCAGAAAATTAATCTTTGTTTTTGAAAAATCAGCATTTTGGTTGAAAATGTATCTTTCTTGATTAAAAATTACATTCTCGGTGAAAATTCATCTCTGTAGGTTTAAAATTACACTATTTTATTAAGCCATCTTTTTTAGTCGAAAATTTAACTGTTTTGTTGAAAATTCATCATTTTGGATTGTAAATTCATACATGAAATACGAAATATCTAATCTTTTGTTTAGAATTCATCATTTTTTCAACTATTTTGTTACAAATTTAATTATTTTGTTGAAAATTCAACTTTTTTTCTGTCATCTTTGTGGTCGGAAATTCAACTGTTTTGTAGAAAATGTATGTATTTTTGTTGAAAAATCATCTTTTGTAGGTATAAAATTAATCTTTTTTGAAAATTCATCTTTTAGGCTATGGGTTCAACTATTTTGTTACAAATTTGACTTTTTTGGTTGAATTAAACTGGTAGAAAATTCGTTTTTTCTTTTGTGGAAAATTAATGTTTGCTTGAAAATTCAACTATTTTGATAGAAAATTGAACTATTTGTATAAAACCTAAAATATTTATATGAAAAATTAACTATTTGGTAGAAAATTAAATTTTTTTTTGAAAATTTATAGTCCGGGTAGGAAATTCAGCTTTTTTGTGGAAAATTCATGTATTTTATTGAAAATTCGTCTTTTTGAGCAGAAAATTAATCTTCTTTTTTGAAAAATCAGCATTTTGGTTCAAAATGTATCTCTCTTGATTAAAAATTACATTCTCGGTGAAAATTCATCTTTTTAGGTTTAAAATTCCACTATTTTGTAGAGTCATCTTTTTCAGTCGAAAATTTAACTGTTTTGTTGAAAATTCGTCCTTTTGGATTGTAAATTCATACATGAAATACTAAATATTAAAGCTTTCGTTTAGAATTCATCTTTTTTGTTAGAGAATTGAACTATACTTGATTAAAAATTTAACTATTTTGTTACAAATTTAATTATTTTGTTGAAAATTCAACTATTTTTTCAAAGTCTTCTTTGTGTTAAGAAATTCAACTGCTTTGTGGAAAATTAATGTATTTTGTTTAAAATTCGTCTTTTTTAGGTATAAAATTAATCTTCTTTTTTGAAAATTCATCTTTTCGGCTGTGGATTCAACTATTTTGTTACAAATTTGACTTTTTTGGTTCAGTTAAACTGGTAGAATATACGTTTCTTTTTTTTTTCTTGAAAATTCAACTATTTGTTTAAAAATTTAAATATTTATTTGAAAAATTAACTATTTGGTAGAAAATTAATTTTTTTTGTTTTGAAAATTCATAGTGTCGGGTGGAAAATTTAACTGTTTTGTGGAAAATTCATGTATTTTGATTAAAATTCGTCTTTATGGGCAGAAAATTAATCTTTTTCTTTGAAAATTCATCTTGTTAGGTTTAAAATTCCACTATTTGGTTGAGTCATCTTTTTCGGTTGAAAATTTAACTCTTTTGTTGAATATTCGTCCTGTTGGATTGAATATTCATACATGAAATACTAAATTTTAAATATTAAATCGTTCGTTTAGAATTCATCATTTTTGTTTGAAAATTGAACTATACTTGGTTAAAAATTCAACTATTCTGTTACAAATTTAATTATTTTGTTGAAAATTCAACTTTTTTTAAAATACAGAACAACTCATTAGAAATGCAAAAAAAAACGTAGAAAAAACATGAAATTTGTGTATAGCCAACGGCTTCGTTACAAAATATCCCAAAATTGGTAACGTAGTTTATGAATGATCCCTAAATACAAGTGTCTTAAGAGATTTTTGGAAATTGTTTTGATGTTTTTGGTGCTTTTTTGAAATTGCTAGGATCTACAGGAGCTGCTGGACCTCGTCTTTTTACAATTCACGCGGTAGATGCACCTAGTGAGAATTTGCCCAAAGCGCACACTTGTTTCAATCGAATAGATATCCCACAGAGCTATCCGAGTTATCAGAAGATGTTGGACAAACTCACACAAGCCGTTGAAGAAACTTGTGGATTTGCGGTTGAATAGGTTTGTACTTTTTATCTTTTTTATTTTTTTATTTATTAGTTTTTAAATGTGTTTTTTTGTGAAGGTTTCACCAATCTTTTTAATAAGTTTTTGTACAGTGTTGTGATGTTGTATTTATCAGGGCGGCCGCAGGTCAGGGAAAACCTGGATGGAAATCAGGAAAAAGTGAGGGATTTTAAAGAAAAAAAGTGGCAAAAGTCAGGTTCAATCACTTTCGTTTCAATAAATTAACCCACATCTATTTCAGAATTTTTTTTGATTTTTTTTTTTAATCTTTTACTGTATTTTAAGATTCCAAAAAGTTTTTTAAAGAGATTTCAGTAATTTGAAGAGATTTTAAAAAACTTTTAGGGTATTTTTGAAGATCCCAAGGAATTATCAAAAGATTTAGAAAATGTCAAGGATTTTAATAATTTGTGACAAATATTTCATACAGTTTTAAATAATTTCTTATGATTTCGGTTGGTTTGAAAGCATTTTATGGGATCTATAAGGTTTTAGGGCATTTAAAAAGATTCCAAAGAATTTTCAAGAGATTTATAAAGTGCCAAGAAATTTCCAAGGATTTTAATCATTTTTAACAATAATTTCATACAGTTTCAAAGAATTTTCTATAATTTCAGTTGATTTGAAAGTATTTTATAGGATCTATAAGGTTTTAGTGTATTGAAAAAGACTCCAAAGAATTTTCAAGATATTTATAAAGTGTCAAGAAATTTCCAAGAATTTTAATTACAGGGTCCACAGTCTTCCCCTTTTTTTCTTAGTTTCCCCTTTTGTCTTGAAATTTCTCTTTTCGATTGAAAATTATTTTTTGTATTGAAAGCTTCTATTTTTGAGTTGAAAATTCAAATATATTGTAGAAAGTTCTTTTTTTCTGCTCAAAAATTCAATAATTTGGTAGAAAATTGGTTTTTTCATTTGAGAATTAGTTTTTTCGAATGAAAATGTAGCAATTCCATTTTTGGTTCAAATTGATCTTTTTTATTTTGAAAATTCAAATATTCGGTAAAAAATTTATGTAATTTGTAAAAAATTCGTCCTTTCGTCATTTTTCAGTTAAAAATTCATAATTTCAGTTAACGTTTTTTTTTTGTTTGTAAAAAACTACGTTTTTTAACTAAAAATTTCAATATTTGGTTGAAAATTAACTTTTTAATTGAAAATTCATATTTTTGTGTTGAAAAATCAACTGCATTGTAGAAAATTCTTCTTTCAGGCTTCAAAATTCAACAATTTGGGTGAAAATTAAGTTTTTTCAATTGAAAATTAATTTTTCGAAACGAAAATGTAACTACATATTCCATTTTTGGTTAAAAACTGATGTTCTTAATTAAACAATTGAATCATCGAATTTCATTGAATTGAAATCATTGAATTTTTTTTTTAATGTCACATTTGTTATAAAAAGATTGTTTTTTCTTTTCGACATGTAAAAATAAATGTTTAATCTTTCCCCTTTTTCGTGAGAAAATTACCCTATTTCCCCTTTTTTGAGCTCCTTTTGCGCTGTGAACCCTGTAATTATGTTTAACAAAAATTGCATACAGTTTCAAAGAATTTTCTATAATATCAGTTGATTTGAAAGGATTTTATAGGATTTATAGCGTTTTAGGATATTTAAAAAGATTCCAAGGGTTTTTCAATAGATTTCAAGACTTTAAATGGCTTTCAAGAAATTGCAAATATTTTAGCGTATTTTAAAAGATTCTTAAGAATTTTCAAGTGATTTGAAATATTTTAGGGTATTTTAAAAAATTCCAAGAATTTTTTAAATGATTTCATCAGTTTGAAGGGATTCCAAAGGATTTGAAAGATTTTAGGATATTTTTAAAAATTCCAAGGAATTTTCAAGATATTACAAATTTATCAAGGAATTTTCAGAAGAATTAGAAAAGACGAATAAATTTCCAAGAATTTCTATAATTTTTAGATTTTATTAAAAAAGTTTGGGATATTTTTAAAAATTCCAAGAGTTTCACAAAGATTCAAGGGATTTCAAAAGATTTCGAGGGATTTGAAATATGTTTGGGTAGCTATTTTAAAAGATTCCAAAGAATTTTCAAGCGATTTGAAATATTTTAGGGTATTTCAAAAAAATTCCAAGAATTTTTAAAATTATTTCATTAGTCTGAAGGGATTCCAAAGGATTTGAAAGATTTTAGGATATTTTTGAAAATTCCAAGGAATTTTCAAAATATTTCAAGACTTTAAATGGCTTTCAAGAAATTTCAAATCTTTTAGCGTATTTTAAAAGATTCTTAAGAATTTTCAAGTGATCTGAAATATTTTAGGGTATTTTAAAAAATTCCAAGAATTTTTTTAATGATTTCATTAGCCTGAAGGGATTCCAAAGGATTTGTAAGATTTTAGGATATTTTTAAAAATTCCAAGGTATTTTCAATTTATTAAAAATGTATCAAGGAATTTTTAAAGGTTTCAAAGTATTTTAAAGCTTTTAGGCTAGGCATTTAAAAAAATGCACAGGTATTTCCAATAGATTTCATGAATTTAAACGAATTTCAAGAAATTGTAAAGATTTTAGGGTATTTTAAACATTCTAAGGAATTTTCAGAAGAATTAGAAAATATTAATAAATTTCCAAGAATTTTAATAATTTTTAGATTTTATTAAAAACGTTTGGGATATTTTTAAAAATTCCAAGGAATTGTCAAGAGTTTCAAACAGTTTCAAGGGATTTCAAAAGATTTCGAGGGATTCGAAATATGTTTGGGTAGCTATTTTAAAAGATTCCAAAGAATTTTCAAGCGATTTGAAATATTTTAGGGTATTTAAAAAAGATTCTAAGGATTTTTCAAGAGATTTCAGTAATTTGAAGAGATTTCAAAGGATTTGAACGAATTCCAAAGGATTTGAAAGATTTCAGGATATTTTTATAAATTCCAAGACATTTTCAAGATATTGAGGGATTTAAAAAAAGTCCAAGGGGTTTTATAGATCTATTAAGGTTTTAGGCTTTTTTAAATGATTCCAATGGATTTTATAAGATTTCGAAGGATTTCAATGATTTTAAGGGATTTTAAAAACTCAAGGTTTTTACAAAAATCATCCAAGATTTCCGGAAATATCAGATTTCATGTGATTTCACCGGATTTTATAATATTTTAATGAATTTAAAAGAATTTATTCACAATAATTGAGGGATTTCAAAAGATTTTTAATATTTTAGGATATTTTTAAAGAGTCCAAGGCATCTTCAAAGACCTTAAAAAGAAGTTTAAGGGTATTTTAAAAGATTCCAAGAAACTTGCCATTGAGTTCAATAATTTAAAGGGGTTTCAAAGAATTTAAAATATTTTAGGATATTTTTAAAAATTCTTAGGAATTTTCAAGAAAAAGGGGTTTTTAAATTTTCGGAAAATATGAAACGACTTTAGAGGACCTAGGATATTAAAAAAAATTCCAACGGATTTTATCAGATTCCCGACGATTTCAATAATTTTAAGGGATTTTAAAAGCTCTCAAGGTTTTAAGAAATTTTCCAGAATTTCAGAAAATATTAGATTTCATGTAATTGCACAGAATTTTATAATATTTTAATGGATTTTAAACAATCCATGCACAAGAATTTAGGGACTTCGTAGGGTTTCAAATATTCTGGTATCATCCAAGATTTTAAAGATTTTATGATATTTTACAAGATTCCATGGAATTTCTCATTAATTTCAATAATTTGAAGGAATTGAGGGTATTTTAAACAGATTTCAATAATTTTAAGTGAAATATTTTAGAATATTTTAAACGATTCCAAGGCATTTTCAAAAGCTTTAAAAAGTTACAAGGGATTTTAAAATATTGCAAAGCATTTAAAATATCTTAGGTTTTTTTTCTTCGAGATTCCAATAAATTCTTAATATATTTCAATAATTTGAAGGGATTTCAAAGAATTTGAAATATTTTAGAATATTTTAGAAGATTTCAAGGCATTTTTAAGAGATTTTAATCATTTTAAGGGATCTCTAAGGGTTTTAATGTACAGGACCTATAAGGTTTTAATATATTTTAAAGGATTCCGAGAGATCAATTTTCCAGGATTTCAGGAATTAAAATTGTATGTATTTTTTTTTAATTCCAAGGAGTTTTTAAGAGTTTTAAAAAATTGCAAGGCGAAGCAAAAGATTTTAAAGGATTTGAAATATTTCAGCGTATTTTAATAAATTCCAAGGAATTTTCTAGAAATATCAAATTTCATAGAATGTCTCAGGATAATATTTTTAAATTCATTTGGAATTCACCCTAAATTCTTATTAATTTATCCTGAAGTCTTTTTAATTCTTTTCAATTCTCTTCAATTTTTGAAGTGACATGAATTCTTCTAAATTCACTCAATTCAGTGGATTCAAACTTTTTTTTTCGTTTAAGTCTGGTTTAATTCATCTTGAAGTTTTTTTAAACTCATTTTGATTTCTCAAGACGTTTTAACAAATTCTGTTGAATTCCTGGAATTTTTCTAAACTCATTTCAAACTTACTGAATTCAATAAATTTATGAATTTCATCACATTCTTCTCAATTCTCTCAAATTCCTCTAAATTCACTCCAATCTTACCCAAATTCATGGCTCAAATTTTTTTCAATTTAAAATAACATCAGTCAGATTATTGTTGCACATTAGTCACTTTTTGGGTTAAAAATTAGTGACTTTTGGTCACTTTTACAATTCAAATAATTCACTTTTTCAAGTAAATTAGTCAGGAGAAAAAAATTTGAAAATTAAATCATGCGGCCACCCAGAATTTGATGTCGAATTTTCTTTATTTTATATTTTTTTATATTTTAATTTTTTTTTACACCATGTATTGTATACATTATAATTTTACTATTAATTTTCTGTATTTATAAAAAAAATGAAAGGCTATCAGCTTTTCTGAATAGCAAATATCTTGAAAATTTGACTTGCGAATTAACTAAATATTTGTATTCTTGTTTAGGTATTTAACTACCACAGAATCGTTGAATACGTAATTTATTGAAGAGGATTTAAATAGCTTTTCGCCCATTTTTGTTGGTACGTACCTGCAGAAGATTGAAGCAAAAGCCCGAAACAGAAGAATCACATTAAAATTAAGAAACTTGAGCAACGTTGAGCGAGCAAAAGTTTCACCAATTTAACTAAAACTCTACCATGCGATTCGAAACTATAATCACCTGAGCACAATTTAGGATTTTTCTCCTTCATTTTGCGGGAAAGATCGATCGATCGCTCGTACGTATTATTACGCCAATAATACTAGCAATTTATATAAAAAATATTTATATTTTCGAGAACGAAGTACTTCTTCTATACAGAATGATCTTTTTTGAATCGTTTATAAGTAAATTTAAAAAGAAGATGTGCAAATTTAATTTGTATATAGTTCTAAAAGTTGTGTTTTATCTATTTAAGTGGGTATGCCCATATAGAAGGGGCTCCACTTTGTCGATTCCATGTTTCGGAATAATCCCGATTTTGTAACTGAAATTCAAAATTTACGATTTTCGGTTCAGTCGTGTGCATTAAAATTGTTCAGAAATTATTTTTTTCATCAGGAAATAAGATGTGGAAGTGCATATTAAGTAGACTTTTATATGAGATAACTTTATTATTATTTATGCTTCTATGATTAATTCTATTTGTCGACAAAGTGGCGCTCAGAAATAATTAATTTCATTACGGTGCATTCAGTTATTACGTCACACTTTTTTCTTTTTGTTATATTCTATCTAATAGTATCAAGGTTTCAATTCATTCTTTCATAATTGTATTTATCGATGAATATGAATTGTAGCGAAAAGTAACAAGTTACTAGACAGGATCATAAGATCATCGACAATAAAAATAAAACTAAGCATATCAAGGCACAAAGCAATTCTCTCAGAAAACAAAATCAAAGGAGAAACGAGAAATTTCTCGCTTTTGAGGAAATTGCTTTTTGTTAGGAGAAAAATATCATATCGCAATGTATATCGTGAAAGCAATGCCTTTTAACTTAAAAAGAGTAAAATATGTACATACAATTTCAGAATCTTGCAGGATACACATATCACTTCGCATTTCTATATACGTCTGAAAATGTATTTCAATGCAAAAGCGAAAAATCACGCTCATCAATATGTCTGCACTGTCAATTAAGACCATGTATTGTTCATAAGGGGTCATCCAAAAATTATTTAACACATTTTTTGCCAATTTTCCCCTTCCACCGGTCTATGTTGCGTAATTTTTTTCAAAATCTAAATCAATTTTGTCATTTTTACTGTTTAAAATTGAAGAATTTTCAATTGTAAATCTACAGGATTTAAAAAAATATCAATTATAATCTTCAAAATTATGCTATTTCGGAAAAAGCTTTCAAAATTGCAATATTTTCTATTATACACATCAAATATCAAAGAGTCTTCAATTTCAAATCTTGAAAATTAAAGACTTTTAAATTGAAAATCATTAAAATTGAATAATTTTCTATTCTAAATCTTCAAATTCTGTAATTTTCATCATTTAGATTTGAAATTTCTTAAATTTGGAAAATTTTGAATTGAAAAGTCTTAACTTTTGTTGTTCAAAATCATCAAAATTTAAGAATTTTGTATTTATACATCTTTAAAATTGAGGAATTTTTAATTGCAAATCTTAAAAATTGAAGAATTTTCAATTGTAAATCTACAGGATTTAAACAAATTTCAATTATAATCTTCAAAATTATACTATTTCGGAAAAAGCTTTCGAAATTGCAATATTTTCTATTATACGCATTAAATATCGAAGAATCTTCAATTGCAAATCTTAAAAATTAAAGAATTTTAAATTGCAAATAATTAAAATTGAATAATTCTCTATTCTAAATCTTCAAATTCTGTAATTTTCATCATTTAGATTTGAAATTTCTTAAATTTCGAACATTTAGAATTGAAAAGCCTTAACTTTTGTTGTTCAAAATCATCAAAATTTAAGAATTTTGTATTTACACGTCTTTAAAATTGAGGAATTTTTAATTGCAAATCTTTAAAATGGAATAATTTTCAATTGTAAATCTACACAATTGAACTTTTAAAAAATGTTTAAAGTTACATAGTTTTTAATTGTATATGTTAAAAATTATGTAATTTTGATAATTTACATTTGAAAATTCTTCAATTTTTAAGATTTAGAATTGAAAAGTTTTGATTTTCGTTCTTCAAAATCATCCAAATTTGAGAATTTTTGTTTTTACATCTTTAAAATTCAATAATGTTTAATTGCAAATCTTAAAGAGTGAAAAATTTTTAAATTTCAGTCTTCAAAATTGAACTATTAAAAAAAATGTTTAAAATTACATAATTTTCAATTCTATACGTTAAAAATTCTGTAATTTTGATAATTTACATGTGAAAATTCTTCAATTTCGAAGATTTAAGATTGAAAAGTCATTAATTGAAAATCTTAAAAATTAAAGAATTTTCCATTGTGATACTTTGAAATTAACTTACATATTCCAAAAAACATTCAAAATTACATACCTTTAAAATATAAATCTTAAAAGTCGAATAATTGTCAATTTAGATATGAAATTTCTTCAATTTGGAAGATTTCGAATTGAAAACTTGAATTTTGATTTTCAATATCATTCAAATTTAAGGGCTTTCATTTATAAAACTTTAAAATTGAAGAATTTTCTGTTGTAAATCTTCAAAATTGAATTAATTATTTTTAAAAACGTTAAAAAATTACATAACTTTAAAATATATATCTTAAAAATTGAATAATTTTCAATTCTATATCTTCGAGTTCTGTAATTTTGATAATTTAGAATTGAAATTTCTTCAAATTTGGAAGATTTGGAATTGAAAGCTTGACTTTTTATCTTCAAAATCATTCTAATTTAAGATTTTTCATTTATACATCTTTAAAATTGAAGAATCTTAGAAATTCAAGAATTTTCTGTTGTAAATCTTCAAAATTGAATTAATTATTTAAAAAAAAAAACATTAGAAATTACATATCTTCAAAATTGTAGAACTTTGAATTGTAAATATTTAAAATTTAAGAGGTTCACTTTTGAAAATTTAACATTAAAAATTCTGTCATTTTTTTTTAAATATTTGAAATCTCATCAATTTGGAAGATTTCGAATTGAAAATTTGACTTTTGATCTTCAAAATCATAAAAATTAGGAATTTTTATTTATAAATCTTTAATATTGAAGAGTTTTCTATTGTAAATCTTCAAAATTTAAGTATTCAGAAAAAGTATTAAAAATTTGATTTTTCTAAATTATAAAAGATAAAAGTGAACACAGAATTTTTAATGTTAAATTTTCAAAATTAGAAAACTGTTCCTTATCAAATATTTACAATGCAAAGTTCTACAATTTTAAAAAGTTACAATTGAAAATTCTTAAATTTGGAAAATATTGAATTGAAAATTATTCATTTTTTATGATTTATGTTTTAAATTTTTGAATTTTTTTTTGTAGCATGTAGTTAAGTTAAAAAAAATGCAAATCATCAACATTACAGAATTTTTAACATGTAGAATTGAAAATTATTCAATTTTCAAGTTTTATGTTTAAAAAATATGTAATTCTGAACGTTTTTTTTTTTAAATAATTCAATTTTCAAGAAGTACAACTGAAAATTTTGGAATTTGAACGATTTGCAATTTCTAAGATTTACAATTGAAGATTAATTAATTTGGAATGTTTATAGTTAAAAATTATGTAATTTTGAACGTCTTTTTGTCGTAATATGGAGTTCAATTTTGAAAATTTCGAATTGCAAATTTGACTTGTGATCTTCAAAATCATCAAAATTTAGGAATTTTGATTTACATTTATGTAATGACAACGAAAATACTAATTTAATTATAACAATAATGAATTTTTTGTAACCCCCTGTCCCCAAAAAAAGCTGTTACGTAATTTATTGATGGCCCCTAACTTATAGAAAAAATAGAAACTATCATACGATTTTGAGATTGGCCAAGTCTCAAATATTACACAAAGTAAATCGCAGTTTCTAATTGCAATTGAAGAAGAAAAAAAAACGAAATGATCTGCTTTAGCTTAACTCTTTTTAATCCTAAACTTTTACACGCGTAACTTTTGTAATTACGTTTAAAGGTACGCAACGAATTAAATGTAACGTCAGAAATATGAAATTGTAAATAATATAGAAGCTCGAATAATGAGGACAGTACGAATAATATTTAGCTGGTCCGCTTTTAGGACGAGGGTTTTTGTTGGGAATGCTCTGCTTTGAGCGTAGAACTATTTAAGGTCAAAGGTCCCTGGAAATCATCGCTAAGTCGGATTTCATAAACTGAGGCCCGAAAATGGTAAACTCCCTGTAAAGGCCTTTATTTTTGCAGAAAATTCTATTTTTTCGCATTAGTGGAGGATTCTATTTATCTGAAAAGGGAGTAGGTAAAACCATTGACTACATCGGTTTTTGCTTTTGTGACTTACTATGTTGGAGGAAGATCTGCTCGGTTCTGGTTTTGATGAATGATGAATCTTCATCCCAGAAAATGAATTTTTACCCAAATTGTTGAATTTTCTACCAAAAAAGGTTAATTTTAAACAAATTACATGAATTTTAATCTAAAAAAAAATCAATTTTCAACCAAAATTAGAATAGTTAAAATGTCAGAAAAGTAAATGTTCAATAAAAGAAACGAATTTTCGATAAAACCTTTTTTTTTTCATTAAAAAAATGATTTTTTAATCAAAAATAGAAAAATTAAATTTTCAGTTAAGGCAATCAATTTTCAACAACAACAAATAAATTCTCAACAAAATCATTCAATTTTAAACTGAAAAAAAGGTAAATTCACAAACCAAAAATATAATATTTCAATTTTCAGTTAGAAAAGGGAATTAAAAAAAAACAGGTTATCAGACAAATTAATTAATTTTTAACTAAAAATATAAATTTTCAAGTGAAAATGGAATAGTTATATCTTCAGTTAACAAAATTAATTTTCAACTAAAAGGAAATGAATTTTCAACCAAAATGATGAATTTTTTAACAAAATGATGAATCTTCAAACAAGAATATGAATTTTTAACCAAATAGTTAGTTGAATTTTCAACTCAAAAGATTAATTTTCTACGAAAAAAGGCTCTTTTTCAACAAAGTACGTGAATTTTCATCTAAAAACAACTCAATTTTTAACAAAAAATAAAATAGTTAAAATGTCAGAAAAATAAATGATCCACAAAAAAAATGTCAACAAAATATTTACTTTTTCATTTAAAGAAAAGATTTTTGAACAAAAAGTAGAGAAATTCAGTTTTCTACTAAAAAAAAACAACAAATTTTCAACCAAAAATATGAAATTTTTACCAAATGGTGAATTTTTCAATCTAAAATAAAATTTCAAACAAGGGAATGAACTTTTAACCAAAAAGATGAAATTTCAACTAATGAGAGTACTCTTTCAGTAAAAAAATACGGATTTTCAACAAGTAGTTGAACTGTCACTGAAAACAGATAAATTTTCAACTTAAAAATAAAATAGTTGAATTTTCAGTAAAGAAATTAAATTAAAGTAAATTTTCAACGAAATAGTATAAATTTCAACCAAAAGGATTAAATTTTTATCAAAAAACATAAATTTTCCACAAAAAACGTAATAGTTAAAGTGAATTTTCAACTAATATGATAAATTTCAGTTATTAAAATAAATTTTCAACCAAAAAACAAACGAATTTTCAACAAAAAAGTTAAATTTTCAACCAAAGGAATGAATTTTTAACAAAAAAGATCAAATTTTAAATAATGAGAATACTTTTTTAACAAAAAAAACTAATTATCAACAAATAATTAAATTCTCACCGAAAACAGATAAATTTTCCACAAAAAATGGAACAGTTACATTTCCAGTTGAAAAAATTAATTCTAAATGAGAAAAAACTCTTTTTCAACCAAAAAGATGAATTGATGATCAACCAAATATTTGGATTTTTGAAGGAATTTCTAACAAAAATAAAGGATAGGAATTTTAAACCAAATATTGGAATTTTCATCTTGAGAAGTTTAATTTTCATCTAGAAAACATCATTTTCAACAAAGCAATTAAATTTTGAACAAAAGAAGGGTTTTCAACTAAAATGATTAATCATCAACCAAATAAATGAATTTTTAACAAAGTAGTTCCACTTCCAACTGAGTTAAAAGATTTTAATTTCATACAAAAAATAGTTGAATTAAATGAAAAAAGATGAATTTTCAACAAATTATTTTAAATCTCCAACCAAAATAGATTAATTTTCCACCATACATTTGCGATTTTCAACCATAATGATAAAATTAATTTCAACTTTTAATTTATTGAAAATTCCCTGACTCTGTCAGGTTTTCCCTGACATTCCCTGACCTCTAGCCACTCTGTAATTTAAAAAAAGTATATGTTTAATTCACTCTAGAATTTTTTTGTAAAAATATATGTATCAAGTGTGATATATATTTGTTTAAACAATAAATGCTTTAAATTCTCTTTAATGCTCTATAAATGCTAAAATGGTAAATTACGAAAGCAAAAACCGGTTTTATCTACTCTCTTTTTACATAAATAGTAATAATAAATACCGGCCATGCCGGAGGAAGAGAATCTGCTCGGTTCTGATTCTTGGCGGACCTAACGACAAAACGAAAATCTATCGTGAAAATAGAATTTTTTCTCAAAAAAGGGCCTTTACCCGGAATCTTTTTACTCTTTAGATTATGTATACAAAAAACTAAAATGGTTTCTCTATTTCGCCTCAGTTTATGAAGTCTGATTTACCGATGATTTACCTTGAGGCGAGATTTTATTCAAAGAATATAGAAGTTTAGTTAGTTAGTCGGCTCAATTGGATCGAATAATAAAATAAAAATCGTGCTACGTTGATAGGGTTGTCGAGGCTGATGATTAACGACATTTTTAGTCGTCTCTAGTGTTACGTTTTATACAAGTAACAGTAAATAATTAAAATATCGCGCACGAAACTGTGATGAAAAATATCGTGAGAAGGACAAGGAATCACAGATTGATGATAGCCGCTTCAGTGCATTGAATTTGATATATTTTTTTTCGCTTTAAGATATTTCTTCAATGGCAATAAATTAATGTTAAAAATTAGCTTAGTCTTACAAATCGGAATGAAATTATTTTGTTTTTAAATGTGAGAACTTTAATATGCAGAATATTATTCGAAATTTTTTAAAGAAGACTGACTACTTTTCTCGATTCCCTATTTTCCAGTCATCTGATTTTGAAAGAACTTGTTGTTTTTCAAAAAATTGTAAAATGAGCTCTTTTTTTTTATCGCTGGCTTCGCGCCAGTTTTTGTACTTTCATTTTACAAGCTGGAAAAATAGATGTCATTGATATATTGAAAGGTACTAATTTAAACATGTGAATTAAACTTTATAACGATGTGAGGTAAAAGTTTAACTTTTTTGGACAAGTGCCTTACCAAAAAAAAAAAAAGAAGTACAGTACAAATCTAAATCAGTACTAATACTTAATTTGACTGCGAATGCAAAATTTCCGAAGAAAAAAAAATCACAAGCAAAAGAGTATTAAAACAAGCAATTTAAAACCCTGTTAAAAGTTTCGCGTGTGAGACTTTTCGTGTAAATTTTAATGTACAATATTTCTTAAAATTAAAAGACTATTTACTCCATGTCCTTGTAAATTTCGTGTAATTTAAATTATCTTGTCCTCGTTTTTTGTGTTTTAGAACTTTTTTTTAGCAGCTTTAGTCCATTAGATTTAGATTAGATTATGTGAAATTTTAATATCTCAAAATTTATTTAGTTAAAGACGCGTTGTGGAATATATATTTAATAAAATCTATTGTTTCCCACCAACGAGGGGAAGCCGGACTTAAAATTTGGTTTTCTTTACACGCGCGAAGGCGATGAGCAAAATCCCAGACGTTGGTGAGCAAAATGTTTTCACCTATGAGCAAAATTCAAGCTATGGTTAACCAAAACATTTTGCTCACCACTTTTGCTGCTAGTGTCGTAAACGGTAGGCAGTTTCAAATTTTGCGTTATAATTCGTAAAGATGAATATTATTCGACAAGCGAGGTCTTCACACTCGCAGTGAGCAAATTGACCATTTGGCCTCTTGTCTCGAGATATACTATTTGCACATACCTAGTTGCAATGCATCAATAATTTTAGATTTAAAGGGTTTTAAGAGATCACATTAATAATTGAGATAAATTATTTTAGAAATTTAACGAAAACAAATTGAGATTCATGATTTTTTGAGTTTTTTGTTATGAAAAGATTCAATAGTTTTGTGTTAAGTTCGGTTTGGTCTTTTCGAATTGACCGATAACTTGATCCAATGACACGTGAAAGCAACCTGTCGCCTTATATAATGAAATCTCATCTATGTATTGTTATCATCATAAAACTGTACATACATATTTCTTTTTATTTTGGATGAAATGTATATTTTAATAAAATATCCAAAACTATGTAAAATTCGTATTTTTCATTACATCGAAAAGACTGCGCACAAATTAGTCATTAGACTAAATTAAAGGAGCAAATTTTTTTTATAATTTAATTTTTTAAATAATTACAAATTGTTTTTTGATAATTTTTTGATAATTAAAAAAGAATGTTCAATATTAGGTAATTAAATTCTAGCGCATTTTTTATCTGATCGTTAATTCTAATAAACTTTAATATAAAATTAGAAATTCAAATTAACAATTTTTGCTCAATTTAGAATGGATATGACGAGAAAAAAATGTCAAAATCCCAATATACTTAAATCACGAGAAAATTTGTTTTCCGAAAAAGTAGAATCATTTTTTTTTAATTTCCAAAAAATTCTAAATTGAGCAAAAATGTTCTTTTGAATTTATAGCTTTATATAAATGTTCACTAGTTTAATAAAAACATAATTATTTCTTAAATTTCTCTATGAAGTCCATGAATTTGAATAATAATAAAAAAAATTATTTTATCTTATAATAAAATTATAGTAAAATTAACTCAATTTAAACAGCTTCATATTCCTTACTTTTCAATTTAAGATATTGAATTTTCAGCAAAATAAATTAATTTTTAATCAAATAGTTGATTTTTTAACAACAAAGAAAGACGATATTTCAACAAAATGCATGAATTCTTGATCAAATGGTTAAATTTTCAACTAAAAAAGATCAATTTACAGCCAAATAATTGAATTTTGAAATAAAAAAAAAATCAATTTTCAACCAAAACTGGAATGTTTAAATTTTAAGTTAAAAAAAAATAAGTTAGATGGTATGTCGCCATAAAAGAACTTTTCAACATAAAAGTTCAACACCAAATTTTGTTCCAAAAATTTGTTGAAAAGCTTCAAGCTTTTATTTTATAAAGTTTTCCTATCTTTGAAATCATGCCAGCATCATTTAATTACAACCTGAGATGAACCGGTGATTAAAAAAGACATTTAAAATTTTATTTTAATTTAAAAATTATTTTTTATATTTAAAATTCAGAAATTATAAAAAAATAAGAACAAAAAGATTGTTTATTGGAAAAAGCGGTCCCACGATTTTCTTTAATGCATATAAAAAATATCCGAAAATCATCCGAGGAGAAAATTCAACATTCAAAAAAAGATTCAACAGGCATAAATTTACAAAAAAATTTGTAGATCTGTCTTGACACTATATTTAATTTTTAAAAATGCCTCAGTAAAATGTTTTTTATTACAAAATTTTTTTTGTTGATAAAGAAATTTTTAATTTTGAAAAAAGCGCTCCCACGATTATTATATTTTTCGCGCAAAATATATAAGAATAATATTTTCAACCAAAAAGATTAATTTGCAACTAAACTGGGAATATTTATCTGGAATACTTAAATTTCCAACAAAAAATATATTCTCCCCAAATACTTTGAATTTCTAACAAACAAAGATCAACTTTCAACAAAAAAAAAAAACGAAATTATAATTTTCAGTTTAGAAAAATTAATCTTCAACCAAACTGATGAATTTTCAACTAAAATTATTAATCTTTAACTGGAATAGTTACATTTTAGGCCAAAAAGATGAATTTTAAAAGAATATTAATTTCTACCAAAAAGACGAATTTTTATAAAAATAAAAGAATTTCAAACTAAAAAGGATAAATTGTCAACCAAAACCTGAATTTAACAGTTGAAAAAAAAATTAATGTTCAAACAAGGAAATGAATTTTCAACTAAAATAATAATTAAAAATTAATTTAAAAATAATTTTCAACAAAAAAGAAAACCTATTTTCAACAAAATATTTTCAAGTGGAACAATTGAATTTTCTGCAAATAAAATTAATGTTCATCCACAGAAAAAACGAATTTTCAACAAAATATCTTATTTTTCAACCAGAGATGAATTTTTAATTAAAATTATGAATCTTCAAACAAAAATTAATTTTCACATAAGAGTTTAACTTTTAACCAAGTAATTAAATTTTCACTTTAAAAAGGGACTTTACAAAAAATATATTTTCAATATTTTTTAAATATATTTTTTAAAATATTGATATTTCAAACAAAAAAAGATTTTAATTTTTGGTCAAAAATAGTTGAATTCAACCAAAAAAAGACGACTTTTCAACATGAATTCAATTTTCAACTAACAAAAATTTTTCCGTCAAAAGAGAAAAAATGGCAAAATGTTGAATTTTCAACCAAGAAGATAAATGTTCTACCTAAAAGAATGGATTCTCAACCAGATGCTTGAATTTTCAACTAAAAACGAACAATTTTCAAACAAAAATATAAGTTAAATTTTCAGTTAAAAAAATTAATTTCAAAAGAAAAAAAATTCAATTTCATATTGCAATTTGAGACTAAACTGAGCACGCTTTCGAAAAATTCCCTGAAAATTCCAGATTCTCTACGGAGAATAGACACATTCGAAATTTATCATTTTTTCAGCTTAAAAAAAATGTATGACAATTTTTTTTTATTTTGCTGCTGTCATCAGAATTGGTTTAAATTTGACTGACTTGTCGAATTTTAAGCTAGTTTAAATTTAATTTTCAATATAATAATTGAATTAAAAAAAAAATTGAATTTTTCACCAAATTGTTGAATTATCAATCTACAAAGATAAACTTTCAACCAAATGATCGAATTTTAAACAAAAAAGAATAAATTTGTTACCAAATAATTTAATTTTTTAGAAAGCAGTTTAATTTTTAACAAAAAAAAACGTGAATTTTAAATCCAACAGAACGAATTTTCTGTCCAAATAGACGAATGTTCAATGAATGAATTTTCAACCAAAAAGGATGACTTATTTTTACAAAATATTTTTATTTTCAAATTTTGTCTTTTTTGGTTCAACCGCTTTTCAAACATTTTTTTCTTCATGGAAATAAAAATTCCATGACCACGGGCAAAAGTCTAGGACTTCAATGAATCAAAAAAATCAATTCAAGTTAAATTTAAATGAACTGAAATTTTTTTTAAATTAAACCAAATTTTTTAAATCAAAAAATTCCATAAAATTGGAATAAATTTGGAGGAATCTAAGGTAAACAAGAAGAATTTGATGAAACGCATAACTTTAAAGCCAAAGAAGAATTCAAATGAATTGGAAATAATTTTAAAAGTCGAAAAAATTCCATTGATTTCAATGAATTTAGGGGAAATGAGAAGAATTTGATTAAATTCATAAAAATGAAGCTGAATTTGAGAAGTAATCAATAATTTAATAAAAACTTTTTGAAAATTCTTTGCATTAAGTCAAATTGAGTGAATTCAGAAAAATTTAAAAGAATTGAGGATAAACTAATACAAATTCAGGGCGAATTCCAACTGAATTGCAAAAAAATATTTTCAAATCTTTGGAACACAATTTCTAACTAAAAAATCATGATTACAAAAAATTCAAATGAATTGAGAATAATTTTAAAAATTCCTTAAAAATATAAAAACTCTTGGAAATCCCTTAAAATTGTTCAAATATCTTGAAAATGCCCTGGAATCTTTTAAAACACCCTAAAATATTTCAAAGTCTAAAATCCCTTAAAATTATTGAAATGAATAAAAAATTTCTGGGAATATTTTAAAATGTCCAAAAATATTTTAAATCCTTTAAAATCTTATAAAATTCTGTAAAGCTTTGAAAATTCCAAGGAATTAAAAAAAAATATCGAAAAATATTTCAAATCCTTTAATCATTTTATAAATTGAATAAAAAATTCAAAAGAAATCCAAAGAATTAAATAATAGTAAAAAAATAATTAATCATTTCTCGAATTTTTCCCTAAAGTTTGTGACAAAAAACAACAAATTTTCAGCTAAAGTGATGAATTTTAAACCAAAAAGATGAATTTATCACAAAACAGTTCAACTTTTAACCAATTAGGTTTATTTTCAATAAAAAGTATAAATTTTCAAAAGAAATTATGAATATTTAACTGGAATACGTGAATTTTCTACTAACAAAGATGATTTTTCAATTAAATACATGAATTTTAATGAAATAGTTAAATTTTCAACTAAAAAGATAAATTGTCAATCAAAAAATGAATAGCTAAATTTTCAGTGTAAAAAATTAATTTACAACCAAATAGACGAATTTTCAACTAAAATTTTGGAAAATTCAATTAGAATAGTTATATTTTCAGACAAAACAAAATTTAAATAAAAAAAAACTAATTTGCGAAAAAACAGTTACATTTTCAAAGAATGATGAATCTTCAACTGGAATAGTTGAATTTTCAAACAAAAAGATGAATTTTTAACTAAAATTACTTCTTAATCAAAAATAGTTTAATTCAACCAAAAACGAGCAATTATCAACAAAAAATATAATAGGCAAATTTTCAGTTAAAAAAACTAATTTCAAACAAAAAAGATTTTAATTTGAAATAAAAAATAGTCGAATTCAACCACCAAAAGAAGAATTTTCAACATTAATTGAATTTTCAACTAAGAAATAGTTTTGAGTCAAGAGAGAAAAAATCGCAAACAAAATGTTGAATTTTATAGCAAAAATATGTATTTTTAAACAAGAAGATTAATTTTCCACCGAAAAGAAAAAATTCCTCGACTTTAAAAAAATGCCCTGAAAATTCAGGATTAATTATTAAAAATTCAGGGCGAATTCCAATTGAATTGCAAAACAATGTTTTAAAATCTCTTCAAATTTTGGAAACATTACGAAATTCCTCACTTCGTGTGAATAAATTCTTTGGATCCTTAAAATTATTAAAATCATTAGAAATCCCTTGAAATTATTTAAGTCTCTTGAAAATGCCTTAGAATATTAAAATACCCTAAAATATTTTAAAGTCTTTGAAATCAATTTTGCAGCAAAAATAAATACTACATTATTGATAAAAAATTGTCAACAAAAAAAAAAAAAAGATTTCTAACAAAATTTGTTAAATTAACCAAAGAAATTAACTTTTAACTAAAATGATTTTAACTGAAGGAAATAAGTTTTTACCCAAATAAAATAAATTTTCAACTAAATAGGTGCATTTTCAACCAAACAGATGAATTTTCGAACAAAACATAATAATTTTTAACAATATACGTGAATTTTAAATAAAATATTTTAATTTTTAATAGAGTTTTCAACCTAATAATTGAATTTTCAACCAAAAAGGTTATATTTCTACCAAAAAAAAGTCAAAGTTTCTACAAAATAGATGAACTTTCAACTAAAAAGATAAATTTTCAACCTAAAAGATTAAATAAATGTCTATGTAGAAAAAAGTCGACAAAAAATGGAATAGTTACATTTTTAGTTGAAAAAAATAATTTTCAATTAAAAAATAAAACTGATTTTATACCAAAAAAGAATAATTTCAACAAAATACATGGATACATAACCAAATATTATAATTTAAAATTAAATTTTCAAATAAAAAAGAACAATTTTCAACAGACAATAGAATAATTTAAGTTCCAGTTAGAGAAGTCAGTTTTGAAGCAAATAAAATAAATTTTCAGCGAAATAGTTCAATTTTCAACGGATTAGTTAAATTTTTAACCAAACAGGTGAATTTTCAACCCAAAAAAATTAATTTTCGACAAAATGCGTGAATTTCAAAAACAAAATATTTTCATTTTTAATGGAGTTTTCAGCCTAATAATTGAATTTTAAACGAAAAAATTTATACCAAAGAAGACAAATTTGCTACAAAATAGATGAACTTTCATCTGAAAAAGATAAATTTTCAACCAAAAAGATTAACTGTCTTTAAAAAAAAATTTCGACGAAAAATGGAAGTTAAATTTTTAGCTAAAAAAATTAATTTTCAATTAAAAAATGAAACTAATTTTATACCAAAAAAGAATAATTTTTAACAAAATACGTGGATACTTAATCAAATATTTCAATTTTTAATGAAATTTTCAAATAAAAAAGATCAATTTTCATCAGAAAATCGAATAATTTAATTTTCGGATAGAGAAAAGAGTTTTTAAACAAATAAAATAAATTTCCAACGAAATAGATGAATTTTCAACAACAAAAATTAAATTTTCAACAAAAAAATAGAATAGTTTAGTTTTAAGTTAAAGAAATAAGTTTTTAACTACATAAAATAAATTTTGAACAAAATAGTGAAATTTTCAACCAAACAGTTGGATTTTCAACCAAAAAAATTAAATGTCTACAAACAAAAAAAAATTCAACAAAAAATGGAATAGTTAAATTATTAGTTAAAAAAATTAATAATTTACAAAATGCGTGAATTTTAAACAAATCATTTTAATTTTTAATGGAGTTTTCAACATAATAACTGAATTTTCAACCAAAATGGTTATATATCTACCAAAAAAAGACAATTTTTTTTTTTTACAAAATATATAAAATTTCAATTGAAAAAGATAAATTTTCAACCATAAAGATTAAAAGTCTATACAAAAAATTTCGACGAAAAATGGAATAGTTAAATTTTTATTTAAGAAAATTAATTTTAAATTAAAAAATAAAACTAATTTTATAAAAAAAAAAAAAAGAATTAGTTTTAACCAAATATTTTAATTTTTAATTCAATTTTAAAATAAAAAAGATCAATTTTTAACAGAAAGTAGAATAACTTACAATGTCAGAGAAATGAGTTTTTAAGCGAATAAAATAAATTTTCAACGAAATAGTTAAATTTTCAACCAAACAAATGAATTTTCTATCAAAAAGATCTATAAAAAAAAATTTCGACAAAAAATTTAGGTAAAAAATTAATTTTCAATGAAAAACTAATTTTCTACCAAAAAAGAATAATTTTTAATAAAATTTGTGAATTTCCAACAAAATATTTTAATTTTTAATAGAGTTTTCACCCTAATTATTGAATTATAACCAAAAAGGTTATATTTCTACCAAAAAAAGACCAAATTTCAACCAAATAGATGAATTTTCAACTAAAAAAGATAACTTTTCAACAAAAAATAGAATAGTTTTATTTTAAGTTAGAGAAATAAGTTTTTAACCAAATAAAATAAATCTCCAACGTAATATTTAAATTGTCAACCAAACAGATGAATTTTCAATAAAAAAAAAATAATTTTCAACCAAAGAAATTAAATTTTAACCAAAAAAATTAATTTTCGACCAAAATAGAATCATTTAAAAAAAAACGTGAATTTTAAACAAAATATTTTAATTTTTATTGGAGTTTTCAACCTAATAATTGAATTTTCAACTATAATAATTTTCAATTATATTTCTATCAAAAAAAGACAAATTTTCTACAAAATAGATGAACTTTTAGCTAAAAAAGATGAATTTCCAACCAAAAAAAAGATGAAATGTCTATAAAAAAAAAAATGTCGACGAAAAATGGAAGTTAAATTTTTAGTTAAAAAAATTAATTTTCAATTAAAAAATAAAACTAATTGTATACAAAAAAAAGAATAATTTTCAACAAAAATACATGGATATTTAACCAAATATTTTAATTTTTGATGAAATTTTCAAATAAAAACGATCAATTTTCAACAGAAAATAAAATAATTTAATTTTCAGTTAGAGAAGTCAGTTTTGAAGCAAATAAAATATATTTTCAACGAAATAGTTAAATTTTCAATCAATCAGATGAATTTTCAATAGAAAAAACTAATTTTTAACCGAAGAAATGAAATTTCAACCAAAAAAATTAATTTTCGGCAAAAACAGAATCATTTTTAGCAAAATACGTGAATTTTCAACAAAATATTTCAATTTTTAATGAATTTTATACAAAAATTGTAACCAAATTTAACCAAAATTTCAATTTTTAATGAAGTTTATACAAAAAAAGAATAATTTTTAACCAAATTTAACCAAATATTTTGATTTTTAATGCAATTTTCAAATAAAAAAAGATCAATTTTCAACAGAAAATAGAATAACTTAAGTTTTCAGTTAGAGAAATGAGTTTTTAAGCGAACAAAATAAATTTTCAACGAATTAGTAAGATTTTTAAGCAAACAAATAAATTTTCTACCAAAAAAATGAAATGTCTATAAAAAAAAATTTCGACAAAAAATTTAGGTAAAAAAAAATAATCTTCAATAAAAACACTAATTTTCAATAAAAATTTTTGAATTTTAAACCAAATATTTTAATTTTTAATAGAATTTTAAACTCAACAGTTAAATTTTCAACCAAAAAGGTGAATTAGTCACTAAAAATATTAATTTATTGCCACAAAATACAGTAGTTTTCAAAGAAATAGTTGAATTTTCAGCTGAGGAAGATTAATGTTTAAACAAACATGATACAGTTAGTTAGATTTTCAGTTGAAAATTTATGTTTAGACAAGAAAAATTAAATTTTAATGAATTAATAATTTTAAAAAAATTAATTTTTAATAAAAGACATGAATTTTCAACCAAATAGTTGAATTTTCAACTGCAGAAGATCAATTTTTAACCAAGCATAGAATAGAAATTTTCAGTTCAAAAACAATTTTAAAAATGTTACAAAATCGTTAAATTGTAACAAAGTAGTTCCACTTAGTAGATTTTATTCTAAATAAATGTTAAGAAGTGCGCAATTTTCTAATCTTTTAAAATTCCCTGAAATATAAATAAATATTTGTTAAAAAAAATGGTTAAGATCTATTAAAAAATGATTGGAATTTTGAAAAATACCCTGAAATATTTCAAAAGAATTCAAGACATTTCAAAAATATGTCCTGAATTGAATAGTGATTAACCCACGAGTTAATTTATTGAAAGAAAAGTGACATAGGGTACGATAGGGACAGGTCTGTAAGACCTGCTTATAAAATTACTTCCTTCATAGTAGTAAACTTACTAATTTGAAAAGAAAAAACATCACTTTCAATGTAGTATTCATAAAAATAGATTTGATGAATTTACCTCTTTAAAAATTACAATAAAATTTTTGTACCATGTGGATTTTTCGCCCCACCCCCAAACCCTCAATATCTCCCAGAAAAATAATAATTTCTTCTTTCAAATAATGTTTCGATTCTCGGACATTGGCATATTAAGGCTATGCAATGAAAGAACACGACCTTCCTCACATGTAACATAACACCAGTGTATATTGTGATAACTGGATACATAATATTACAATGGTGCATAATAAAATTCTATACATATCTTCTTCTATCTAAGGGTAAATCATACTTTGAAATCCTGTCCCTCGCTCTATTTCGTTCTGAGCCGAAGCGCCTTGTATAAACCTTTTTCTCACATGATCGAGAGCCATAAAAAGCCGTTAATAAAAAAAAAAAAATATCCAAGTTCTTACGAAATTCGCTTTGACTCAGAAGGATCTTCCTGATCAAACAAGCCTGAAAACTAAATTTCTTAAAAGCATAAACAAACACTCGCGTAACGTACCGTAAAATGAGGTAAAGCGGACCAATGCTGGGGCAATGCGAGTCACCCGTTTTCTCTGCTCAAAAAGCATTAATTAACAAGATATGGATTTCCAATTCGCAGACTGTCCTATACTCAACTCATTTTACGGTATATTATTATTAATAATATAATATAATAATTCATATAAACTTTATTCATCCCCTGTTTTCTTTCGTTAAACGTTGCCAGAGTTCTTGTCTCGATCTCCTATAATGCGGATACATATTACACATATATATCTCTTTTTATTTATATATATATTCGTCTGCACACAATCCTATCCGCAAATGTAAATTCACTATCGAAAGACCGATCTTCTCCGTTATCTACCTGTGTTTCAATGTAATCTTCATCATAATATATTATATGAATCTAGACGCCTAGGGGGTGTCGTATATCGTAAAACGTACGCAAGTTTTGTGCACGCACATCGATAATAAAATCATCTCCACGACTAATTAGCTTTATCATACATTATTATATTAGATATATATTTATAGTAACTGAATAGTGTGACAATCACAATCTTATCAGATATCGCAAAAACGACTTCGTGACTATTTCAAGGTTGGTAGTCATGTATGCCTTCATGCGCATAATCAACAACAAAAAAAAACATAGGAAATATGAATATAGATTTTTTTTTCGTAGTCATACAAATATTTAGTTAGTAAAATTGCGTTCCCGAATGCTAAAGACATCTCTCACAGCGCTAGTCTTTTGTATTTATCAAAAGTTCCGCTCACCTAATCTCCTTTTCCGTTTTTATACATATTTTTTGTTTTTTCGGACGAGAAAAATATATCTTCCAACTTGTGGTTGTGGGTTCAATTCTCGCCGCCTACACTTTTTTCCAATCTTTTTCATATGCATTTTATTTATTAAAATTTCATATCTGATCAAAAATACAACTTTTTGTTCATATTCTCATAACTTTAAAGAAAATTAGAAGGTAATAGAAGTAATAAAGTAATAGAAGGTAAAACAGTTTAATAAATAAAATGAAAATAAACAAAATTGGAATCGCAACGAGAATCGAGCCCGCAACCTACAGTTTACAAACCCGAGAATTAGAAGATATATTTCTCTACTCCATACAAAAATTATGAATCCAAACAAAAACGTTAATTTCTTTTCAATACATGATTCTTCGTCGATACCACAAGGCTTGCACATTCACGTGTCTCGAGCATTATCGCATATCTATTCCATTATTTTTGTTTGTTACTCTAAATATGAAATACGCCATACATCGTTTCTACAACAGTATTACTAAGTTCTTGTCTATCGCAGTGATTTAATATATATCGCCCTACTCTTGAAGCCTCGTTTCAGACCAGGTAGTCTGAAATTAGGCTTCAATAGTGTTAAATGAAAACTAAACGGACTCTCGAATTCGATCTGAATAGATATATTTTTTTTTTTACAAATGGTTAGAAAATTTCGAGAACTTGGCCAGAACGAATTTTCAATTAACCCTGCGAAAAGACGTGAAATCTCGACAAGAAAAGTGACACCCAAAATCGGGCCGAGATATCAGAAATGGTAAATCGCGAAAGGGACTGAGCCGTATTGCACTCGGGTACAGTTAAACCTCCGTTCGATCAGATAGAAAATAGTTTGAAAGAAAGAGCTTTCTTCGTAATCACGATTATAATAATTTTCTTGATTTAATTACACTCCCTCGTACACCCGTCGGACTTTTTTTTTCTCAGTTTTATTCGTTTTTAAAGACGTGTTATATCTTAGCATGACGATCGAAAAGTGTAAAACACTACCAATTTATCCGCTCGAAATCCCCACTTGAATGTTTCACTATCTTAGAAATATTTTTTATGTCAAACATGTAAAAATGTATATTCGAAAACTTGTATTGCTTCGTATGTAACGTCTTCTTTTTAAAAAAGGAACCGGTTTAATTTCACTTACTAAGTGTAAAGATTTCGATCGGGTTTCTAGAAAATTGTGCAAGATTTTTCTCTAAGTCCTATTGACGTAAAAATCAGTCAATCAGTGCGCGCGATCACTGTCGTTTTAAAGTCTCAACAAACAGTTTTTTTTTTGCTCCTTTTCGTACAAAGTTTTGCGTAATTCAGTAGTAAAGCAAAATAAAGAATCCCGATCAAGGCGAAAGCTTCGAGCAAAGATTGCTCTCCATTGGTATATTTGGTTACAAGGTTTCGGCTTGCAAGTCGTAAGTCGATTAAGTAGCAAACGATAAAGAAGGCTTAATATCGCGATAAGAAACATTCACAAAGTTCTTATAGAGGCTTTCAACTTGCAAAGAAAGAACATGTTACTTAACTGATAAAACATGTTACTTAATTGATTAAAAATCAATTGCAAACGTAATGGGGATACGTTTGCTTGAAAAATGAATTTCCAATTGCTTCCAAAAGTACAGGTACTTTACAGTTAAAAATTACTGGAATTTAAAAAAAAAAAATTTCAAACCGTCATCTAGAAACGAGTTGAACTCCCTTTTTAATGCCTTTCAGAAAGATGAACTTGTCCTCGAATCGAAATTCAAAGGTGAATTTCAATTTAAACTGCGAATCGTCGCAAGGGAGTTGTTCAGTAAGAGGTGAGAACACCGGGTGGAGTGGGCACGACGACAGGTTGTGGGACGACAGATGGCGCAGGTGGTGCTAGTGGATGTCCAACGAGAACCGGCAAAACTCCAGGTTGTGGAATTGCCGAGGGTGTGGTGACTTGGGTTGGTGGTCCCTCGGCGGCGTGTTTCCTCAAATGTCTCAACATATTGCCCTTTTCCACGAAGGTCTTTCCACAGTCGGGACAACTGTGTGGTCGCTCATCAGAATGCGATCTTCTGTGGGAAACCAGGTGACCTTTGCACATGAAATCTTTGGGACAGAGGTCGCAGCGGAAAGGTCTTTCTGCATTACTTCCTTTGTTGTGGGAACGCATGTGGAAGAGCAGGTTGCCCTTCAGAGGGAAACTCTTTCCGCACTCGGTGCAAACGAAGGGACGTTCCCCGGTGTGACATCGCATGTGATTAACGAGATGTTCCTGCAAGAAAATACCAAAATAATTAATTAATAATAACTATTAAGTTTTTTTAAAATAAATTCAATGTGAGTGCAATATTTAATTCAACATGAAACACTTTCAAGTCATAAGATTTAAAGTTGAAATATATTGCGTTTTCGACAAAACAGTTTTGTTTTCAAGCTGAAAAGTCGATTATTTTTTACAAGTTGAATTTTAAACTCGAAACAGTTGCATTTACAAACAAATTGTCAACATAATTGTAGAATTTTCAACCTAAAAATATTAAAATTCAACCATAAACAGTTGGACTTTTAATGAAATAGTTCAATTTTTAACCAAATAATCGAATTTCCAGCCTACAAAGAAGAATGTTCAAACAAATGGTCGAATTTTAAAACAAAAAAGATTAAACTTGAATTTTTTGAATTTTCAAATCTATAAGATGGTCTTTTTTATAAAAAAATTGAATTTTCAACAAAAAAAAAAGTTTATTTTCAACCAAGAAATTAATTTTTAAGCATAAAATCGAATTTTCAACAAAATAGTTAAATTTTTAACCTATGAGATGGATTGTCAACCAAAGAGATGAATTTTTCACAATAAAGATTAATATTCTACCACAAAAGACAAATTTTCAACAAAATAGTTACATTTTTAACCAAAGAAATGAATTTTTTAACTATAATGTTGCATTTCAAACAAAAATATGAATTTTCAATCCAAAAGAATTAATTTTCTACAAAAAAAACGCATTTTCAATCAAATAGTTGAAATTGCAAGCGAAAAAGATTTTTGAGAGGGCTTTTGAATTTTCAACAAAAAAATATATGTTCAACCAAGAAAAATAAATTTTTAACCAAGAAGTATGATATTTATACCAAGAAATATGAATTTTTAGCACTTTACACATATAATATACAATAATAATACAAAATAGATTAAACTTCGACCAATAACTTTTGTATTTTCAAGTCAAAAAACCAATTTTTTAGAAGACTTAAATTTTCAACAAAAAAAGTTAATTTGCAACAAAAAACGATGAATTGTGAATCCAAAAGGCCGAAATTGTTATCAAAAAAGATAAATGTTTAACAATATAGTTGAATTTTTAACCAAATAGTCGAATTTTCAAGAAAAAAAATTTATTTTCAAAACAAAAATATGCATTTTCAATACAAAAGAATGAATTTTCTACCCAAAAAGACGCATTTTTAATTAAATAGTGGAATTTTCAAGTAAAAAAAAAAAACAATTTTATAGAAGACTGCTGAATTAAAAAAAAAAAGAAGTTTATTACTACAGTTAAGAAGAAAAGATGAATTTTCAATCTGAAACGACGAATTTACTATAACAAAAAATACGAATTTTCAACAAAACTGTTGAATTTTTGGTCCAAAAAGATGACTTTTTAAAATGTCAGTGAAATTATCAACGAAATAATTGAATGTTCAAACAAATAATAGAATTTTTGACCAAAATGATGAATTCTGAACGATAGTTGAATTTTCAACCCACAACGATGAATTTTCAACAAAATGGTCGAATTTACAATAAAAAAGATTAAACTTAACCAAATAGTTAAATTATCAGGACAAAAACACGATGTTGAAAAAAGTTTCACGATCAACCTTTAGAGTTTAATTTTCAACAAAAAAGATCATTTTCAAATAAGAAAAATCAATTTTGAACCACAAAAAATTACTTTTCGACCATAAAATATAAATTTTCAACCTAAATTTTTAATTTTTGATTAAAAAAGTTACTTTTGAACAAATTAATGTAATTTCCAACCAAATGGCCTAATTACCAAATTCAGTTACACTTTGAACCACAATTGAATTTTTGGCCAAAAATATGATTTTTCAACCATAAAGATCAATTTTCTACCAAAAGAGAAGAATTTTCAACATAATACATGAATTTTCAACTAAAAAAGATGAACTTAGAATAAAAAATCGAATAGTTATACTTTCCGTTATAAAATTAATTTTTAACAAACAAAAAACATGTTCAAGAAGAAAGGAAAAAAAATTAATTTTCAAACAATTTCATTTTTCAATAAAAATCATGAATCATCAATCAAAAAAATGAATTTTTAAAAAAGTTAGCATTTTCAACACACATAATTTTTTTCTGTCAATAAAGAGAAAAATTTTAATCCAAAATGTGGAATTTTCATGCCAAGAAGGTGAGTTTTCTATAAAACGGTTGAATTTTCAAACCGAAAATATGAATTTTCAACAAAAAAGGTAATATTCGACCAAATAACTGACTTTTTCACAAAATAAAAAGATATATTTTCAGCCCAAAATGGAATAGTTACCATAAAAGCGAATTTTCAACAAAATAGTTAATTTTTCAACCTACGCGTTGGATTGTCAACCAAAGAGATGAATTTTTCACCATGAAGATTAATATTCTACCACAAAAGACAAATTTTCAACAAAATAGTTATATTTTTAACCAAAGAAATGAATTTTTTCAACTATAATGTTGAATCTTCTATTTCAAAAATTAATTTTGATCAAAATAGTTCAATTTCCGACTAAAAAGATAAATTTAATCAAAGAAGGCGAATTTTCAATAAAATAGTTGGAAATGCTCGATCAAAAAATATTAGTTTCCTATCAAGCAGTTATATTTGGATGAAATTTCTACGACAAAGGATGAGCTTTTAAACCAAAAAGACGAATTTTCAACCAAGAAAGATTTTTCAGTCGATAAAGAAAACAGGTTTCATCCAAAATTTAATATATGTGGAATGCTTAGAGTTCTTAAATGCTCAAGAACTTACGTTGAGCAAATGCTCTCGAGAATATGCTCAGCATTTAAGCTCGAGCAGAGCATTTATAGAGCATTAAAGAGAATTTAAAGCATTTATTGTTTAAACAAATATATCACACTTGATACATATATTTTTACAAAAAAATTCTAGAGTGAATTAAACATATACTTTTTTAAATTACAGAGTGGCTACAGGTCAGGTAATTCCAGAAAGTCAGGGAATGTCAGGGAAAACCTGACAGAGTTAGAGAATTTTCAATAAATTAAAAGTTGAAATTAATTTGATCATTATGGTTGAAAATCGCAAATGTATGGTGGAAAATTAATCTATTTTTGTTAGAGATTTAAACTAATTTGTTGAAAATTCATCTTTTTTCATTTAATTCAACTATTTTTGGTATGAAATTAAAATCTTTTTTGTGGTTGAAGTATAATATATCACGTTTTTCGTTGAGAATTCATCTTTTTTGGTAGAAAACCCTTTTTTTGTTCAAAATTTAATTGCTTCGTTGAAAATGATGTTTTCTAGATGAAAATTAACTGTTTTAACTGAAAACTTAACTCGTACATGTTTGGTTAAAAATTTAACTTCTGAAGATGAAAATTCCAATATTTGGTTTAAAATTTCTGTACTTTTGGTAGAAATTCCTTCAAAAATTCAAATATTTGGTTGATCATCAATTCATCATTATGGTTGAAAAATAGTTTTTTCTCACTTAGAATTAATTTTTTTAACTGGAAATGTACATAACTGTTCCATTTTTTGTAGAAAATTTGTCTGTTTTCGGTGAAAATTTAATTATTTGTTGAAAATTAGTTTTTTGTTTTTTGTTAAAAGAGTACTCTCATTATTTAAAATTTGCTCTTTTTGGTTAAAAATTCATTCCTTTGGTTGAAAATTTAACTTTTTTGTTGAAAATTCGTTTGTTTTTTGGTTGAAAATTTATTTTACTAACTGAAATTTATAATTTTAGTTGTAAATTCAGTTTAACCATTCCATTTTTTGTGGAAAATTTACGTTTTTTGATAAACATTTAAACTTCTCGGTTGAAAATTATACTATTTCGTTGAAAATTTACTTTAATTTAATTGAAAATTAATTTTTTTACTGAAAATTCAACTATTTTATTTTTAGTTGAAAATTTATTTGTTTTCAGTGACAGTTCAACTACTTGTTGAAAATCCGTCTTTTTTCAGTAAAAGAGTACTCTCATTAGTTGAAATTTCATATTTTTGGTTAAAAGTTCATTCCTTTGTTTGAAATTTTATTTTAGATTGAAAAATCCACCATTTGGTAAAAATTTCATATTTTTGGTTGAAAATTCATAACTATGATTAAAGCTTAATTTCTTTGGTTGAAATATTTTTTTTTTTTTTTTTTTTTTTTTTTTTTTTTAGTAGAAAACTTAATTTTTCTACTTTTTGTTCAAAAATCTTTTCTTTAAATGAAAAAGTAAATGTTTTGTTGACATTTTTTTTTGAAACATTTCTTTTTCTGACATTTTAACTGTTTTATTTTTTGTTAAAAATTAAGTTTTTTTTAGATGAAAATTCATGTACTATGTTGAAAAAGAGCCTTTTTTGGTAGAAAATTAGACTTTCGAGTTGAAAATTCAACTAAATATTTGGTCAAAAATTCATATTCTTGTTTGAAGATTCATCATTTTGTTAAAAAATTCATCATTTTCGTTGAAAATTCATTTCCTTCTAGTTGAAAATTAATTTTTTTAACTGAAGATATAACTATTCCATTTTCGCTTGAAAATTTATATTTTTAGTTAAAAATTGATTAATTTGTCTGAAAACTTGTTTTTTTTTTTAAATTCACTTTTCTAACTGAAAATTGAAATATTATAATTTTGGTTTGTAAATTTACCCTTTTCAGTTTAAAATTGAATTATTTTGTTGAGAATTTATTTTTTTGGTTGAAAATTGACTGTCTTGACTGAAAATTTAATTTTTCTATTTTTGGTTAAAAAATCATTTTTTTAATGGAAAAAAATGCTTTGTTGAACATTCGTTTCTTTTATTGAACATTTATTTTTCTGACATTTTAACTATTCTAATTTTGGTTAAAAATTAATTTCTTTTGGATGAAAATTCATGTACTTTGTTTAAAATTAACCTTTTTTGGTAGAAACTTAATCTTATGGGTTGAAAATTCAACTATTTGGGTAAAAATTCATATTCTTGGATGAAGATTCATCATTTTAGTTAAAAATTCATTTCTTTGGTTGAAAATCTACCTTTTTGACTTGAAAATACAAACTAAAAAGTGTTTAAAATATATTAGGAAACCAAATTTATAGTGCATTAACATTATTAATCTTCTAGGTCTATGGTTGGTTTTATACCTAGAAGAATTTGAAAATGGGATATTGTAGCAACCCTGAATAAGGCACTGTTTAATGCGAATAATATTTTTCCCATAACTTTGATACATTTCTATGCGAAATTAAAATAATGTAATTATCATTAATAAAGATACAAAATACGATTTTTTAAATCCTAATTCAAAATTCTCATAAATGCTCATTAAATTCCCAAAGCACATAAAATTCGAGCATATTCTCATGCTCGTGAGAATTTCTCCGAGCACTTAAACTCTTTAGAACACTAGGAATGCTCCCTTACTTTTTAGAATTTCTAATTTTTTTAGTCACGTCGATATTTTTCTTTCTTTTTAAATATTAGTAAAATTCCGCGCCCTCCAAAATTGTTAACAAAATTTAGATCCGCACAACAAAAAAAGCAAATTTTCGTTTTCGGGCATGAAAAATCAGGACATAAAAAAAAAAAATGGTTTACCTTTCGGGTGAAGGGTTTGGAGCATACATTGCAACAGTGTGAAGAATCTCCGGTATGCTGACGGAGATGATTATTGAGATGCTCCTTCCTGGTGAAGGTCCTCTGACAGAATTCACATCTGTGTGGAGATTCGCCAGTATGGATGCGAACGTGATTGGTCAAATGCTCCTTGCGTGTGAAGGACTTGGAGCAGAAGTGGCATCTGTGGGGCGACTCGCCTGTATGTTGACGCACGTGATTGGTCAAATGCTCCTTCCGCGTGAACGATTTCGTGCAATACTGGCACTTGTGCGGCGACTCACCCGTATGCTGTCTCACGTGATTCACCAGATGGTCCTTCCGAGTAAATGCTTTCGGACAGTACTGACAGCGGAACGGCGTCTCTCCTATTTTTACAACAATTTCATCATTTTACTCCTCATTCAGACGCCCTGCCCTTCCTTGTGCAACCTGACGCAATGCATTAAAAACCCCATAGCATTTACTTCAAACAGAGTGGCGGCCGTCAAAGTTCCGCTTTTCCAATTCCCTCACTTTTTCCTGACCATTAATATTCCCAGACCATCATTCTAATCTTGTAACAACTTCTATATAAAATCTTTTATAAATGGAATAATATTTTAATTTATTCAGGGTTCACAGCGTCATTAAAGAATTTATTTTTAAAAATTGGATACTTTCAATGTAAATTTAAAACTACTCTCTTCAGTAGATCCAGAATAAGTGAAGAAACAAATTTTTTAATCGGTAAATATCTTCAGTTGTCTTTTTGACATTTACAATTAAAAATTGTAATAATTCGAACAAAAAATTTTCCTTATTAAAATTTTTTTTAAATGTACTAAACAATTTTTTTTGGATTGATTCGAACCTGAAATTTCTCCTGCTTGGACCAAAGAAACATTACATTATTTTTTATTCATGAGAAACATTTTTTTCATGGTGTTTATAACGTTCCAAAATCGCAAAAAAGATAGGAAATCCCAAAAATCTTTACAACATTTTTTCCGAAAAACCAAAATAAAAATAAGATAAGTTTTGAACAAAATAGTTCAATTTTTAAATTAAGAACGTCAGCTTGTAAACAAAAATGGAACATTTTCGTTTCAAAATATTAATTTTCAATTGAAAAAACTGAATTTTCGGCCAAATTGTTGATTGTTGAAGCCCGAAAGAAGAATTTTGTACAATGCAGTTGATTTTTCAACACAAAAATATGAATTTTCACTTAAAAAGTTAATTTTCAACCAAAAATTAAAATTTTTAGTTAAAAAACCTAGTTTTTACCAAGCAAAAAAAACTTTAACTGAAATTATGAATTTTTAACTGAAAAATGACGACAGGACGAATTTTTTACAAATTACTTTAAATTTTTAATCGAATATTGGAATTTTAAACATAAAAAAGTTAAGTTTTGAACCAAAAATGGAATTGCTACATTTTCATTTGAAAAAACTAATTCTCAAATGAAAAAAAAAACAATGTTCTACCAAATTATTGAATTTTTGAGCAAAAAAAAAAGAACTTTCTATAATATATTTGAATTTTTAACTCAAAAATATAAGCTTTCAATACAAAAAATAATTTTCAATCAAAAATTGCAATTTTCAGTTTGAAAAAATGAATTTTTAACAAAGTAGTTTGATTTTCATCCCAAAAGACGAATTTCTTGCTAAAAATTGGAGTTTTTAAATAAATATGAATTTTTAACTAAAAAAAAAAACGAATTTTCAACCAAATAAATTTTCAGATAAAAAAGATGAATTTTCAAGCAAAACTGAAATAGTTTACATTTTCAGTTTAAAAAATTAATTTCCAACTGAAAAAAAAAAGAATTTTCAACAAAATAGGCCTTTTTCAACCAACAAAATGATTTGTTAATAGAAGCGTTCAATCTTAAACAACAACAAAAATTATTTTTATTTCAAGAGATGAATTTTCCACCAAAAAAGACAAATTTTCAACAAAATATAAAATAGTCACATTGTCCGTTACAAAAAAAAATATTTTGTAACGAAAGAGTTGAATTTTCAACCGAAAAGATTTTTCAGTCAATGAAGAAAAAAATTGTCACCGAAAATGTTGAATTTTCAAGCCAAAAAGACGAATTTCATGCAAAACAGTTCAGTTTTCAACCCAGAAATATGAATTTTTAAACAAATATATGAATTTTCAACCAAATAGTTAAATTTTAAATTAAAAAAGATAAATTCTAAAACAAAACTGGAATAAAATCATTTAAATTTGAAAAATTAATTTTTAACTAAAAAACGAGTTTTCAACAAAATAATTAAATTTCCAACCAGATAAATTAATTTTTTACTAAAATGATGAATTGCCAACCAAAAGAAAAATGAATTTTCAAAAATATAGTTAAATTTTTAACCAAAGAAATTAATTTTTAACCAAAAAGATTCTGTTTAAACTAATAAGATAACTTTCCTCAAAAAAATATGAATTTTCAACAAAATAGTTGAATTTTCGACTGAAAAAGATAAATTTTCAAACACAAATGGAATAGTTCAATTGTGAGTTTAAAAAAATTAATTTCCAACGAAAAAAAAAAGTTTCAACAATGGTTAAATTTTCAAGTGATGATTTGAAAAAATTAGAAATTGCTCAAATTAGAACATTCAAAATTGCAGTTGATGAATTTGGTAATTACTTCTTTCTCCAGTTTTCACATTTTCAACTTGCTTTAAAATGTTTCATCTTCAATTTTTTTAAAAGAGTATTTATTTGTAATGGCCTGCACTTGAAACATGTACCTTATTTATTGATAAATAATTTATTTGAATGCTATAATTGATTAAATTATTACTCAATACTGGGTACAATTTCAAGTATCGTATATTTGAAGAGAAAAGGGTAAAAAGGGGAAGTTTTTTGAGAATAGGGGAAAAAAGGGGAATTTAAAGAAAAAAGGGGAAACTAAGAAAAAAAGGGGAAGACTGTGCACCCTGTTTATTATTCGCAAAGCCTAGTTTACTTAAAAAAAGTGACATACTTGGTGATTTTACCACCCACCAAACACTTGTTGAGGTCCGAGTTCTGCGAAAATTTAAATTTAATAAACGAAAAATAACTTTTTTCAATACAAATTATTGATAAAGGTTTATAGTTCATTTGTACAATAAAGTAAAAGAGTAAGTCATTCTGTTTGAAGAGAAAAAATTAAGTACTTTGTTTACTGGTCAGTTTTTTTTTACGTAGTTCTGAATTTTACCATCATAACATTATTGTCTATTAAAAAAAATTCAAAATATGTGTCTTAATAACATTCTCTATTTTCCATACCAAATAGTACATTTTTAAATTATAAAGATAAATTTTGAACCAAAAATTAAATAGTTCAATTTTCAAAGAAAAAAAAGAGTTTTTAAACAAGAAGATTAGGTTTCAACTAGAAATACAAATTTTTAACAAAATAAATACATTTCCAACTAAATATTTGAAATTCTAAGTAAAAAGACAAATTTTCTACTGGAAGAAAACAAATTTTCAACAAAATTGTTATATTTTCAACTAAAAAAAAAAATTCTATTTTTATCGAAAATGAAAAAGTGAAACTTTCAGATGAAAAAATTGAATTTCCAAGAATATAGTTCAACTTGCAACAAAAAAAGTGAATTTTGAACTAAAAAAGAAAACCTTTTCAACCTATTTTCCAAATAATAGTTGAATTTTCCGCCATAGAGATGAAATTTCAACTGAAGTAATGAATCTTTAACAACAACAAAATTACTTTTCAACAAAGTAGTATAACTCTGAACAACAAAAAAAGTCTTTAATATTATGTAAATTAAAAAAAGTTAAATTTAAATAAAAAAGACGAATTTTAAATAAAACACTTAACCTTACCTCAAAAATTGACTTAAAAAAAGCCACAAAAAAGTTAAATTTTCATCGAAAGAAATGAACTTGCAACTAAAAAAAATGTTGTAACTAAAAATGTAATGGTTCAATTCTCAGCTAAAAAAAACAATGTTGGACCAAAAGAAGGAGGTTTGAACAAAATAATTTTTTCAACCAAAACTAATGAATGTTCAACTAAAAAATTAATTTTTAACCAAAACAAAATATTTTTAACAAAGTACTTAAATTGTCAACCAACGAAGTTAAGTTTCAACTTAAATAAGTGAATTTGCAAATAATCAGAATAATTTTCTAAACAAGTCAATGCTCAAACACATAGTTGAATTTTCAACTAAAAAGGACAATTTTCAAGGAAAGAAAAACGAATTTTTTCAAAATTAGTTAAATATTCAACCGAGAAAATGATTTTTCCATCAAAAAGCATAATTATTAAGCATAAAGATTAAATTTCAACAAAAAGAGACGAATTTTCAATAAAATACATGAATTGGCATCCAAATGGTTTATTTTTGAACGAAAGGAGGCGAAATTTCAACAAAAAATGGCAAGTTAAATTTTCAGTTAATCAATTTTTAACGAAAAAAACTGATTTTTATAAAAACAGTTTATTTTAAACCAAAGAGATTAAATTAAAAGTGGTTGAATTCAACCAAAAAAGCACGTTTTTTCAACAAATCATGTAATTTTTCAAATAAAAAAGATCAGGTTTTAACCAAAAATAAAATAAAAACAAATAAAAGAGAAATTTCCCACCGAAGAGAAGAAAATTCAACCCATAATTTTTTAACTAAAAACAGTTGAATTCAACCAAAAGAAAAGAAGAGGATTTTTCTCCAAAACTGTTGGTTTTTTAAACTAAAAAATATGGTTAATTTTATTTTTTGCTATAAAAATATAGAAATGTTTTGAAAACTTGTACTTTGAAAATTTCCTTCAGTAAACAATAATATTATGTTTGCAAAATTCAGAATTACGCAATAAAAACTGACCGTACTTAAAATATTAAATTTTATTTTTTCAAACTGAATAACTGACACTTTGGAGTCTATTTTACAATTTAAATATAAACTTTAATTATTAATTTGTATAAAAAAAGCTATTTTTCATATATTAGAAATTGACCAAAGGAGACTAACTTCTAACCCAAAAAGTGACTAATGTTCTATAATAATGTGACTAATGTTCATTTGAATGGAAAAAAAATTGAAAAGAATTCGATTCATAAGACTTTTCAAAACAATTGTAAGTAAATTAAAAAGAATTCAAATGAATTGGTGAAAAATTTTAAAATCATAAAAATTCTATTTGTTTCAGAATAGGTAGAGTGAATTTTTAAATCGAGTAAACTTAGAATAATTCAAGTGTATTACAAAAATTCAACAGAATTCCAACGAGTTCAAAAGAATTCAGAATAAAATAATAAGAATTTAGGGTGAATTCCAACCAAATTTAAAAGAATTGTAAAAGATATTCGAAAATCCCTTCAAATCTTTGAAACCCTACGAAATCTCCCACTTCTTGTGAATAAATTCTATGAAATTCATTATGTAAAATAGTATACAATCTCGCGGATTTTTTTAAAATATCTTCAAGCCTTACAGGTTCTGTAAAATCATTTCACTACGAACGAAACTCTAGAAAATTCTTTACAATCGAATGAAAAATTTGTCCAAATCCCTCGCAATCCTTGGAAATAATCCCTTAAAAAATTGTAATATCTTGAATTTTAACAAATTCAGGATAAATCCATAAGACTTTAAAACAATGAAAAAATTCCGTTGATTTCAGTAAAGCTGGGGTGAATTTAGAACAATTTAAGGGAAATGAGAAGAATTCGATGAAATTCATAAAAATTCAAGGCGAATGTAAAATGAATTCAAACGAATTAAAAACGACTCAAGTGTATTCAAAAAATTCAAGAGAATTTGAAAAAATTCAAGACAAATTAATTAGAATTTAGGGTTAATTCCAAATGAACTGCAAAAAATATTTGAAAATCTCTTCAAATATTTGAAATCTTACGAAATCCCTCACTTCTCGCAAATAAAATTTTTGAAATCCATTAAAATATTATTAAAATATTATACATTCTATGACATCTGATTAGAAAACTCTTGACAACAGCATTAAAATTTGTTTAAATCCCTTAAAATCATTCAAATCCTTGGAAAAGCACTAGACATTTTTTTAATCTCTTGAAAATCCCTTGGAATCTTTGAAAATAAACTGAAATATTTCAAAAACTTCAAAATTTTTGATATCCCTTGACACTTTTTAAAGCTCTCGAAAATTCCTCGGAATTTTCAAAAACGCCCTAAAATCTTTAAAATTCTTTGGAATCACTTGAAATTTTTTAGAGCTCTTGAAAATTCTTTTGAATGTTTAAAAGTACCCTAAAATCTTTTAAATCCTTTGAAATCACTTCAAAATATTGAAATCTATTTTAAATACCATAAGATATTTCAAATTGTTAAATAATTTAGAAATCCCTTGAAATTTGTTGAAGCTCTTGAAAATCCCTTGAATTGCAAAAAAAAATCCTAAAATCATTCAAATCTTTTCAAACCATTTAAAATCTCTAGAAAATTCTTTCGAATTTTTAAAAATACCCTAAAATCATTAAACTCCTTTGGTAACACCTCAAATGATTGAAACCTGTTTAAAATACACTAAAATCTTACAAATATTTTGAAATCGTTTGTGATCCCTTGAAACTTTTCAAAACTCTAAAAATCCCTTTCGATTTTTTTTAAATACACTAAAATTTTAAAAATCCTTTATATGATTTCAAATAATTGAAATCTATTTAAAATACCCTAAAATCTTTAAAATTCTTTGATCACTTCAAATTATTGAAATGTATTTAAGTTACCCTAAGATATATCAAAACCTTCAAAATCTTTTGAAATCCCTTAAAACTTTTTGAAGCTCTTAAAATTCCTTTTAATTTTTAAAAATACCCTAAAATCTTTCAAATAATTTAAATCGCTTCAAATGATTGAAACGTATTAAGTATACCCTAAGATATTTAAAAACCTTTAAATTAATTTGAAATCCCTTTAAATTTTTTAAATCTCTAGAAAACTCCTTGGAATTTTTTTAAATACACTAAAATCTTCAAAATCCTTTGGGAACAGTTTAAATTCAAGAAAACTATTTAAATTAACATTAAATATATAAAAATTCTTTAAAATATTTTGAAATCCATTTAAATCTTTAGAAAAAATCCTTGGAATTTAAAAAAATACCCTAAAATCTGTAAAATCCTTTAGAATAACTTCAAATAATTGAAATCTATTTAAAATAACATAATCGTTTTGTATTTTAAATAGATTCCTTTAAAATCATTTAAAATCCTTTTAAATATATCTTTACATTTTTTAAAGCTCTAGAAAAATTCTTGGATTTCTTAAAAATACCAAAAAAATGTTTTAAAATCTTAAAATCTTTGGAAATACCTTAAAATCCTTCAATTCTTGTGAATAAATTCTTTGAAATTCACTAAATAAGTATAAAATCCCGCGAAATTAGATGAACTTTGATATTTTCTGAAATCTTGAAAAATTTATTCAAATATCCTGAGAACTTTCAAATCCCCTAAAATCACTGAAATCATCAGAAATCCAACAAAATCCCTTAGAATCTTTCAAAATATCCTGCAGCCTTATAGGCTTTATAATATTGTTCAAAATCTTCCTTAATTCTAGGATACTCTTCAAACTACCATGCAAACCTTTTTAAAACCCTCAAAATTATTCAAATCCTTGAAAATCCTTGAAACTTTTTGAAGCTCTTGAAAATTTCTTACAAGTTTTTAAAATACCCTAACATTTTTTTAATTCCTTGGAAATCTGTTCAAATGATTAAAATATATATTAAAAATACTTTGGAAGCCTGACAACAAAATCCCCTGACCTGTGGCCAACCTGGTTTAAATCAAATAAATCCGTTTTTACTTCAACAACAGATCAATTATTTCAATTTCAGATAAAATAAATAGATTTTTAAGTTGGTACAAAATTCGAAAAATGGTTCTTCATGCATCACGTCTAAGAAAATATAACTTGTGCAAAAATGTGATTAATTCTATGCGGTAATAATTGGTAATTGTTTCCATTCTTAAAATTGTGTACTTCGGTGGCGTTCATCATATGCCAAAATTGGAACCAAACATCTCATCTTATTTCTTACATCAAATATTATTAGCTGAAGAATAAATATAGTAAATTACAATTGTCCCAAGTTTGTCAGATTAATGATCACCACGATTTCCAGATAAGCAAATAAAATCCCGAACATTCTTTTTAAATCTACCCTGTTAATGATTTGCACACAAGGACATTGATAATGATTTGATATCTGGAGTCTTCAATGATGTTAAATGTTTTTGAGCAGATGATGATGTTGATGATCATGTATGAGAGCGGTGTATCAGGCAGAATTGTGATTTTTTCCAGTGTTTTAATGAGATAGCCAAGGGAAAAAGTGTGCATGACGACGAAACGTCGAGTTAGACACGACGAGATAAGACAATGTGGCGAAATGTTAAGAAGTAAGACAATGATTAAAAATGTGGATGTAAGATGATGCAGCGAAATGGTGAGATTGTACAGGGTGGCCGCAAAACTTTATTTTCTAAAATTCCCTGCCTTTTCCCTAACGAAGTTTTCACTTTTCCCTGACCATTAATAATATTTAAAGGCCAAAATTCTAATCTTGTAACATTGTTGATATAGAATCTTTTATAAATTGGATAAAACAAATTAACATTGGTAAATGTTTAATTTATTATTCTCAGGGCTACCACAGCCTAATTTACTTTGAAAAAGTGATCTATTAAAACCGAAAAAGTGACCAAAAGTGACTAATCCTTAGCCAAAAATTGAGTAAAAGTGAATCAATAAATCAATAACACCAAGACAATTCAAGTTGAATTTAAAAAAAGTGGAAATAAATGAAATAAATGATATATATGAATGAAAAAGATAAATGAAAATCTAAAACACTCACAAGTGAATTAAGAAAAATGCAGATAAATTAAAATGTATTCATCAAGTTTGAAATAAGTTTTAACAAACTGAGGTGGATTGAAAAGATTTCAATAAATTACAAGAATTAAAGATGAGATTAAAAACCTTCATGAAGAACTGAATAAAAGCTAAACCAAAATTTTGGAAATCCATTGAATTAAGTAGAACTACAAAAAAATTGAAAAGAATTTCAAAAAAATTTCAAAAAAAAATTCTATAAAATCTGATATTTCCAGATATCCAGGAAAATTGACTAAAATACCTTCAAAGCTTTTAAAATCTGTTAAAATCATTGAAATCCTCGGAAATCTTATAAAATTCCTTGCAATCTTTTAAAACACCACACAATATTTTTAAACCCTTTAAAATCTTTTGAAATCCCTTGACATTTTTAAAGAACTTTAAAATTCCTTGCATTTTTTTAAATTACGCTAAAATATATATCAAATCATTTGAAATCCCTTGAAACTTTTTCAAAGCTTTTGAAAATTCCTTGGAATTAAAAAAAAAAATATTCTAAAATCCTTTCGAATCACTTCAAATTATTGAAATCTATTTAAAATATCGTAAATTCTTTTTTTAAATTTGAAATCCCTTAAAACGTTTGAAAGCTTTTTAAAATTCCTTGGAATTTTTTTGAAATATCCTTAAATCTTTGGAAATACCTTGAAATATTTGAAAATCTTTGAAATCTACAAAATCTTTAATTTTTTTGTGAATAAATTCTTTGATAACCAAGAAAATATAACAAAATACTCAGAACCTTATAAAAAACAGTATAGAGAATTCAAAAGGATTTAATGAAATACCTAAGAATTCCATGGATTCTTTTAAAATACATTAAAATATTTCAAAACCTTCAAAAACTTTTGAAATCCTTTAAAACTTTTTAAAGTTTTTTGAAAATAACATGGATTTTTTTTAAATACCCTGAAATCCCTTCACATTATTAAAATCAATAGAAAATTCTTTGAAATCTTTCGAAACAGCTTGAAATATTTGAAAATCTAAAACCCTTACGAAATCCCATACTTCTTGTGAATAACTTTTTCAAACCCATTTGAGTATTAGAAAATCCCGCGAAATTATATGAAATCTGATGATATTTCCTGAAATCCAATAGGGATTTGATGAAATACCTAAGAATTCAAGGGAATTAAAAAATTCAAGAGGATTTCAAATTAATTAAAATGAATTGCAAAATATATGTGAAAGTCTCTTTAAATGTTTGAAATTCTACGAAATCCTTCTCTTTTTGTGAATAAATTCTTGAAATCCATTAAAATATTATACAATCTCGTGAAATTCTATGAAATATGATATTTCCAAAAATCCTGGAAAATTTATTAAAATATCTTAAGAGCTTTTAAAATTCTTTAAAATCATTGTAATCCTCGGAAATCTTGTAAAATCCCTTGAAATCTTTTAAAATACCCTAAAATATTTGAAATCCCATTAAATTGTTGAAATCAATTGCAAATTCCTTGGAATCTTTTAAAATGTCCCCAAATATTTAAAAACCTTCAAAACCTTTGAAATTTCTTGACATTTTTTTAAGCTCAAGAAAATTCTACTGATTTTTAAAAATGCCCCACAATAATTCAAATCCTTAGAAATCTTTTAAGACCCCAAAGTTTTTAATAATTCCTTGGAATTTTTTTAAATACCCTTATATCTTCAAAATTATTTGGAATCATTTTAAATGATTGAAATCTATTAAAAATGCCATAAGATATTTCAAATAATTTAAAATCCTTTGAAATCCCTTAAAACTTTTTCTGATACCCTAAAATTTTCAAAATCCCTTCATATTATTAAAATCAATTGAAAATTCCTTGGAATCTTCAAAATCTTTGGAAATGTCTTGAAATTTTTTTAAATCTATGAAACCCTAGAAAATACCTCACTGCTTATGAATGAATTCTTTGAAATTCATTAAAATATTATAAAATCCCGAGAAATTACATGAAATCCTGGAAAATCAAAAAATACCTTGAGCGCTTTTAAAATCTTTTAAAATCCCTTAAAATCATTGAAATTCTCGGAAATCTTATAAAATCCTTGGGAATATTTTTAAACTCCTTAAAACTTTATAGGGAAGTCAAAAAGATTTGATGAAATAGCTATGAATTCAAGGTGAGTTAAAAAGATTTCAGGATGAATTAAACAAAAACTAAGAAAGCTTTAAAACCCTGCTCAATTCCTCACTTCTTGTAAATAAATTCTTTGAAATCTATCATAAAATGCCGTGAAATGCTATGAAATTTGATAATTCCTGAATCTTTTAAAATGCCCTAAAATATTTCAAAATCTTTAAATTTTTTGAAATCCTTTTACATTTTTTGAACCTCTTGAAAATTTGTTTAGATACTCTAAAATCTTTTAAAAAATTTGTAATCCCTTGATATTATTGTAATCCATTGAAAATCCTTGGCATCTTTTAAAATATGACATTTTTGAAAATTCCATCAAATCTGATATTTTCTGAAAGCCTGGAGAATTTGTTAAAATACTTCTGGAGCTTTTAAAATCCCTTAAACTCATTGAAATCCTCCGAAAATTTAAAAAACCTTTGGAATCTTTTAACATATCCTAAAACCTTACAGGTCCTATAAAATATTTCCATATCTTTCGGAATTCTTTAAAACCTATAATTTTTTTTTAAATTTCTTAAAATCATTAAAATCCCGGGAAATTCCTAGGATTCTCTAAAATAATTCAAGTCCTTGAGATCTTTTGAAATCCCTTGAAACTTTCTAAAGACCCTTGAAAATTCCATCGGATTTAAAAACAAATACTTTAAAACTCTGAAAAAATACTTTGAAATCTGTTTTTAAAAACCTTTAAATCTTTTAAAATACCAAAAATATTTCAAATCCTTTGAAATATTTTAAAGCTCTTGAAAATTGCTTCGAATTAAAAAAAAAACTGTAAAATCCTCAAAATAATTTGAAATCCCTTTAAATGATTGAAATCTGTTAAAACATTTTAGGAACCTTTTGACCCTTTGGCTCCGACATGGTATACAGGAATCACAAGCCCAAATCCCACTGCCCTACCCCGGAACCAAAGGGTTAAAAATACCCTAAAATATTTCCAATCCTTTAAAATCTTTTGAAATCCTTTGAAACTTCTTAAAGCTCTTGAAAATTCCAAATTAAAAAAAAAACACTCCAAAACCCTAAAAATACTTTGAAATTCCTGCAAATGATTGAAATCTGTCCAAATTTTAGGAATCTTTTAAAATACCTACAATATTTCATAAGAATTCAAGAAAATTCAGAAATATGAATAGATTAATTTTCAATGTTAATTTACTGAAAGAAAAGTGACAGAAGTGATTTTTTTATTTAAAGAAGTGACTATAGTGACTTTATCCTTAAAAAGTGATTAAAAGTGACTGTGTGGCAGCCCTGATTATTCTTTTTACTACTTAAACTTCTTCTTACAGTAAACCTCAGACTTTTGCATTTTTCTTGTCTAAAAATTCCCCAACTTTACCCTAATTTCCAGTTTTTCCCTGACCTGCGACCACCCTGTTGTAAGACGATGAAGCTCAGTTGCTTCAGTTCCCAATTACCGTTTTTGTTAGGACATTGATTAGCATGCTTATTAGGGTTCGTGTCTCTTGTGATCCAGGATCGACCAGAGACTTAAACCGTACGTGCGTTATTTACTAATTGTACATAAGTCATCTTAAGACATCTTAATCCCCAGAGAGTGGTTTTGTTATTCCTGACCTCTGATCACAAACAAGTGTGACTATTATTAGAGAGACAAACGTTACGGTCGGTTGCCGTGAAGTGAACATCTGCCAACCGCTCTCACCTGTGTGTTGGCGGATGTGGTTAACAAGGTGTTCCTTTCTGGTGAACGATTTGGAGCAGAAGCCGCATCGGTGTGGAGACTCACCCGTGTGCTGTCGAACGTGGTTCAGGAGATGCTCCTTTCGCGTAAACGTCTTTGAACAAAAGTCACAGCGATGCGGTGTCTCGCCCGTGTGCCACATTATGTGGTTCGTGAAGTGCTCCTTCCTCGTAAACGACTTACCTGCATTCACAGAAACAAACAAATCCAAAATATTAAACTTTTATTATCCATCATCAATAAACATTGCAAATACATACATAGATATAGGTACATTATGATATCACGGATTCACAGCGCAAGAGGAGCTCAAAAAAGGGGAAATAGGATAATTCTCTCACAAAAAAGGCAAAAATAGGGGAGAGATTACACATTTTTTTTAAATTAGAATACAGGTCGTTGGAAATCCATTCAGTGATATAAAAAAATCCGAGAACAAAATAAAATACATCATTTTATATATGTTTAACATCGTTCTCATAAATATTTCTCTTATAAATTTGTCATTTCTTCCTTACTATAATTAATATCTTCGGTTCTCTTTTTTTTTAGATTTAAAATTAAAACTTTTTTAAATCTAAAAACAATTTTGCCTTATTTAAAACTTTTTTAAAACATCTTTTTTCGTATAACGTTTCAAAATCGCGAAAAATATGAAATCCCAAAATTCCTAAATCACGACAAAAGTTTTTTTATCCGAAAAAGCAAAATGATAGAATCTTTCTTTGGTTCAAGCTGAATAAATTTCAGGTTCGACATATTCAACTTTTTTTTTTAAATGTGTGCAGATGACTCAATCCAAAAAAAAACATGTTTTTGCACATTTTCAAAAAAATTGTTACATCGCAAAAAATTTATTTTTAAATTGTGTAATTTTTTATTATTGTTTACTAGTAAAAGTTTTTCACCTCAGCTCCAGCGATTTCACTTGTTTTAGCATTTTCACTCCGCCCTACTCACTTATTAAATAATAAATAAATAAATAAATAATAAATTAAAAAATGCTCAAATTAGAACAATTAACATTGCAGTTGATGAATTTGGAATATTCAGGGCTCAGAACTGCTCAAACATAAAAAAAGTAAAATAGTAACCATACTTATATAAAAGAAAGTAACCGAAAAATAACAATAATGTGGCAAAAAAGTAACCAAAAATAAAAAATGTTTACCAAAAAAGTCCAAGTTTCCACCAAAATTATGAATCTTCAACAAAAAAATGTATGTTTAAGAAAGTAGTTCAAATTTTAACAAAATGGTTAAATTTTTCTGACCAAAAAATATGAATTGTTAACGAAAAATGTAGTAGTTAATATAATAAACAAGACACTTTAAATATGAATTTTCGAACAAAAAAGTTCTCTGCAAACAAGTAGTTGAATTTTCTACGGAAACTGGAGAATCTTTCACCGAAAAATACGAATATTCAACAAAATAAGTACATTTCTAACCACAAAGATGAATTTTCAAATAAAATTATGCATTTTTAGACAAAAGGTTGATTTTTAATCAAGAAGATTAATTTTTTACCGAAAAAACAATTGTTCAACTTTTAAACGAATTTTAACCAAAGAAATTAAATTCTCATCGAAAAATATAATACATAGTACGATATTTCAACAAAAAGACGGTTGAATTTTTAACAAACGTTACTTTTCAACAAAGAAAGATAAATTTTCAACCAAGAAGAATGACTTTTCTACCATAAAAGATGAATTTTCAATCCAAAAGGATACATATTTAACAACATAGTGGAATTTTCGACCAAAAATGATTACTTTAACAAAATAATTAAATTTTCCAAAAATAACCATGTTTCAAATATTCAAATATTTGAATTTTTAAGACAAAAAGACAAGTTTTTTAGAAGAAAGTTGAATTTTTATCAAAAAGTTCATTTTTAACCAAAAAAGATTACTTTTATACCATGAAAGATCAATTTTCTCCAAAAAAGTAAAGTTTTTAAGCTAGAAATTCGAATGTTGAACTTTCAAAAACAAGAAAAATTTTCTAAAAAAAAAAGACAACTTTTTAACGAAATATATGAATACTGTTCAAAATAGTTAAATTTTCAATCAAAAAGTTGAATTGTCAACAAACAAGATTAATTTTCTACCCATAAATACGACTTTTTAACAAAATACATGAAGTTTCTACTAAACAGTTGAATTTTTAACTTATACAATATACAGGATAAAGTTTCAACCAAAAATGGAATGGTTAAATTTTGAGATAAAAACTCTGATAAAAAAAACTTTGAACAAAATTGTTCAACTTTTAAGCAAAAAGATGTTTTTTCGACGAAGAAGATTAGATTTTTCTCATAGAAGACGAATTTCCAACTTATCCAATATATAGGATAAAGTTTTAACCAAACATGGAATAGTCCAATTTTCAGATTAAAAAAAAAAGTTTTTTACAAAAAATGAATTTTCAACGAAAAAGATGAATTTGCGACCAAATTTTGAACTATAATTATGAAGCCTCGATAAAAAAAATTAATGTTTTTAAAAAGTTGTTCAATTTTTAATCAAATAATCGACTTTTCAACCAAAAAAAGATTAATTCTCAACGAAGCATTTAGCAGTTGATATTTCAACCAAACAATTGCATTTTTAACCAAAAAGGATGAATTTTCAACCAGGAAAATTACATTTCTACCAAGAAAGACGAATTTTCAACGAAATATATGAATTTTCAATCAAAAAAGTTGAACTTTAAAATAAAAAAGATAATTAGTTTACCAAAAATGGAATAGTTTAATGGGCAGTTTAAAAGATTTATTTTCAACCAAACATAAAATGAATTTTCATCAAAATAGTTAAATCCTTAACTAAAGAGATGAACCTTCAACAACAAAAAATGAATTTTTAACAAAATAGTTCAATTTTCGATAAAAAATATGACTGTTTAACAATATAGTTGCACTTTCGACAAAATACTTAAATTTTTAACCAAACAATAGAATTTTTAACCAAGCGAGATGAATTCCGAAACAAAAATATAATAGTAGCCTTTTCAATAAAAAAAAAAAAGAATTTTTACACAAAAATATTGTTGGATTTTCTTATTTGGTTGAAGTTATAAATTTTATCAAAGTTCGTAACGTTATTTCCACTTATACCCTCCCCATTTTTACCAACATTAGTTTTTAGCCTCCCCCCTCCTCTAACTGGTAGCGTACACTGTAAAAAAATTCTTGTAACTTTACCACTGCGTTTTTGTAATTATACCAAAACTTGTAAAATTACTTCCTTCATAGTATTGAACTTACTAATTTGAAATGAAAAACATCACTTTCAATGTAGTAGTTTCACAAGATTTTATGAATTTACCTCTTTCAAAGTAGGTAAGAATTGGACTTTCTGGCAGTCCAATTCTTACCTGCCAGAGTCCAATTTTTACCTACTTTTAAAGAGGTAAATTCATGAAATTTTGTGAAACTACTACATCGAAAGTGATGTTTTTCATTTCAAATTAGTAAGTTCACTACTATGAAGAAAGTAATTTTTCAAGTTTTGGTATAATTACAAAAAAGCACGGGTAAAGTTACAAGAATTTTTTTACAGTGTAGTTTACGGAAAATACCGCCAGGCCACTTTTTTCTTTTAAGACTACACCACTGGAGATAAAACTAAAATACATATCTATTTTACATCATCAATGGAAAATTCCTTTTTAATTTTAAATAAAACACAAAAATTCTTGTTCAAACGAAAAACTTAAGTGGTTTGACAAAAAGATTTTAGAGAATGTTAAAATCTCGTTATATTACATTTTCTAGTTTTCAATAGAATAATAATATGAATGTAAAACGAACAATCGTGTTTTCAAATATCGTATCTAAATTTTAAGATAAAAAGGGAAAGTTTTTCGAGAATGGGGAAACGTAGGGGAATAAGAGAATAGGGAAAAAACTGTGAACCCTGAAACAAAAAGTAAACCCAAAATCGGAAAAAATTGCACAGATAACTTACCACAAATTTCGCATCGGAAGGGGGTATCGTTGGTATGAGAGCGCATGTGATTGGCCAAATGTTCCTTACGAGTATACTTTTTGCCACAGACTTGGCAGTGGTGAGGTGTTTCACCAGTGTGCCACATGACGTGATTCATAAAGTGCTCTTTTCGCGTAAAGCTTTTTTTGCAGATGTCACATCGATGCGGAGTCTCGCCCGTGTGTTTTCGCACATGATTGACCATATGCTCCTTTCGAGTGAAGGTCTTCGCACAATATTGACATCTAAAATAAAAATAAAAAAATTCAATAAGTATACAAAGATTGCTAAAAATAAGATTTAACTCAGTGTGATCATCCAGGGTGTCTACTAAATCCTGGAAAATTTTTGTAAACAATGAACTCGGAATATGTCTACAGTTTCGCGAGTTTATGATCATTTTTTTTCAGTTTCTAGGGATTCAATTAATATGATTAATTTAGAAAGCTTTGACAAATTATATTACAAGATATTCTTCAATATATTAGTATCATGGAATAATTACATAATAGAAAAAACATCATTACTCATTTCTTGAATTTGTCCCTAAAGTCAATGAATTTGAATAATTCAAACAAATTTTTATTTCATCTTCTTATACTTAAAATTCAGTGCATATTTAGGAAAAATTAATGTGGATACTGTATGAAATGCAACTTAATCCGTTTTGAATTCCTACATTTTCAAGTAAAAATATTGCATTTTCATCAAGATGGATGAATTTACAAACAAGTTTAATTTTTTACAAAAAGAAAACATTTTTCTACAAAATACATTAATATTGTCAACCAAATAGTTAAATTTTGAACTAAAAAATATCAGTTTTCAATTAGAAATGTAACAGTTAAATTTTCAGTTATAAAAAAATTAATTCTTAACGAAACTGATGGATTTTCGACTGAAACGATGAATCGTTAACTGTAATAATTGAATTTCCAACCAAGAAGATTAATTTCTATCAAATAAGACGAAATTTCAACAAAATACAAGAATTTCCAACTAAAAAGGATAAATTGTCAACCAAGAATTGAATAGTTAAATTTTCAATTTAAAAAATTAATATTCAACGAAAGAGATGAATTTTTAACAAAAATGATGAAATATTCAATTCGAATAGTTACATTTTCAGTTTAAAAAAAAATTCAACAACGAAAACGAATTTTCAAAAAAATAGTTACATTTTCAACCAACGTTATGATTTTTCAACAACTAAAAAATGATGAATCTTCAACTGGAATAATTAAGTTTTAAACCAAAAAGATGGATTTTCAACTAAAAATCATGAATCTTCAACTGAAACACTTGAATTTTAAGCCTAAAAGATCTTCAACTACAATGCTGAATCATTAACTGGAATAGTTGTATTTAAAACCAAAAAAATCTTCAACTACAATGCTGAATCACTACTGGAAAAGTTGAATTTTAAACCAAAAAGATGAATATTTAACTGGAATACTTAAATTTTCAACCAAAAAAGTGAATTTTAAAACAAGAAGATTAATTTTCTATCAAAAAAGACGAATTTTCAACGAAAGAATTGAATTTTAAACCAAATAGTTGAATTTTGATTTAAAACCGTTCAATTTTCAACTAAAAATGGAATAGTTCAATAAAATGATCAGTAAAACAAAAAATTACTTTCAATTAAACTGAATAATCTTTAACTGCATTAGTTGAATTTGAAACCAAAAAAGTGTGTTTTCAAGCAAAATGATGAAACTATTACTGAAATAGTTGAATTTCAACTGAAAAAGATAAATTGCCAGCAAAAAAAGGAATGGTTAAATTTTTAGTTAAAAAAATTAATGCTCAACCAAAGAGATGAATTTTAAACTAAAAGCGATGGAATATTCAATTCGAATAGTTACTTTTTTATTTAAAAAAAAATTAATCAAAAATAAAACAAACTAAAAAAGAATAAATAATAATAAAAATAGTTAAAACTTCATCCAAATTAATGAATTTTCAATTAAAAATGATAAAGCTTTAACGGGAATAGTTTAATTTTCCGCCAAAAAGATGAATTTTCAAATAAAATGATGAAACTATAACTGAAATAGTTGAATTTCAACGAAAAAACATAAATTGCCATCAAAAAAATGAATGGTTAAATTTTTAGTTAAAAAAATTGATGTTCAACCAAAGGGATGAATTTTAAACTAAAACGCTGGAATATTCAATTCGAATAGTTACTTTTTAAGTTTAAAAAAAATTAATCAAAAAGAAAACGAATTTACAAAAAAAAAGTTAAACTGCAACCAAAGAGATGAATTTAAACTAAAAAATGATGAAAGTGTTACATTTTCAGTAAAAAAAATGTTTAACAAACAAAAATTTCAAAAACAGTTACATTTTCAACGAAAGTAATGCATTTTTAACTAAAAATGATGAATCTTTAACTAGGATAATTGAATTTTTAACCAATAAAACTAATGTCTATCAAAAAATACTATTTTTCAACTAAAAAAGATAATTGTTCAACCTTAAATTGAATAGTTAAATTTTCAGTTAAAAAAATTAATGTTCATCCAAAGAGATTAATTTTTAATTAGGAAAGATTTTTCAATCACTAGAGAGAAAAAAAAATTAAAAACAAACTGTTGAATTTTCAAGCAAAAAGATGAATTTTCAACAAAATATATGAACTTTCAAACAGATACTTGAATATTCAACCAAAAATATAATAATATAAAGTTACTTTTACAAATGAAGAATCACTCTTATTAAATTTTATATGTCAATTTAAGAAAAAAATTAAGCACAATCTTGAGAAAAAAATTTCCGAACTACAAAAAAAGCTCCCTTACATTTCCAGGTTTTCCAGGTAGGGTAGACATCCTGTAATCATAAATTCTAATTTTCAAAAATCTACCTGTATGGCGTTTCTCCAGTGTGACATCGAGTGTGATTGTCTAAATGCTCCTTTCTAGCAAAGCTTTTGCCACACACTGTGCAATTATATGGCTTATCTGTAGCATGGCGTTTCATATGGCGTTCCAAAGATGGTGCATTGGCGAAAACATGGAAGCAAACTGCACACGTGAACATAGATCCTCCTAAATGACACTTTCCATGGCGGGTTAAATCATTAGCGTTCGAAAATGCCTTTCCACAGACCTGAAAAAAAGAAAATTAAAATATTAATATAAAATTCAGAAGTTTTCAAGAAAATAGTTGAGTTTTCAAGCTAAAAATCGAATGTTTAAAAAATAATTGACTTTTAAACCCGAAAAGATAAATTTTAAACTAAACAGTTATCTTTACAACCAACTAGTTAAATTTCAAGTCAAGAAAGACAAAAATTCAACTGAATTGTTGAATTTTCAACCCGAATATATGAATTTTCAAGAAAAGAGTTCTTTTGCAACCAAATAGTTGAATTTTTAACTCAAAAGACGGATCTTCAACTAAAAAAATATGAATTAATTATGAAAATATCAAAATAAAATATCATAAATATATAAATGCTTTTTTTTAAATATTATAAATATAATCAATATTAAAAATTATGAATCTTTAACAGAAAAAACTGAATTTTGAAAAAAGTAATTCAACTTTCAACCAATGAGTTTAATTTTCACCCTAAAAAGATTAATTTAAAAAAAAAATGTAATAGTTACTATTAAAACCAAAACCGATTTTAATTTGGAAATCAAAAACAGTCGACTATAACCAAAAAAGACGAATTTTCAACAGAACACAAAAAATTTCACGAAGTTTGAACCAAGATTAATTTTTCTCCTAAAAGAGACGTATTTTCAACGAAATACATGAATTTTCAATCAATTGAATTTTCCAATAAAAAAACACTGATTTTCAACAAAAATTGGAACAGTGAAGTTTTTAGATAGAAACATTAATATTCAACCAGAGAGATAAATTTTCAAATAAAATAGTTAAGTTTTCAACCAAAGACAGGAATTTTCAACTGAAATGAGGAATCTTCAATAAAAAAATAATAATTTTTAATTATTATAGTTCAACTTTTAACCAAGTATAGTTGAATTTTTAACCAAGAAGATTAATTTTCCATCAAAGAAGACGACTTTTCAACAAAATACATGAATTTTCCACAAAAAATTACCAATTTTCAACCAAAAATGAAGCAGTGAAATTTTCATTTAGAAACATTAATATTCAACCAGAGATACAATTTTTAAAATAAAATAGGTAGTTTTTAATCCAGATATGAAGTTTTAACTGAAATGATGAATCTTCAATCAATAAAATAAAATTTTTACCAAGTAGTTCCACTCTCGCAACCAACTTGTATTAAAAAAAAAAAAATCCCAACTAAAACTGCAATGTTTGAAATTTGGACCAAAAAAGATTTAAAAAATCAAAAACAGTTAAATTCAACCAAAGACGACGAATTTTCAAAGAAAGAGTTGATTTCTCAAGCTAAAAATTAGAATGTTTTTAGAAAACAATTTACTTTTAAAGGGGAAAAGATGAATTTTCAACAAAAGAGTTCATTTTCAACCAAGAGAGAAATTAAGTTTCAACCGAATAGTAAAATTATCAGGGGAAAAAAATAATTCCAACAAAAAACAGTTGCACTTTCAACTAAATAGTTGAATTTCCAAACTGAAACACTTATTTTTTTAGAATATAGTTCAATTTTCAAACAAGAAGGATGAACTTTAACTAAAAAGAGAATTTTCTACCAATAAAGATGAATTTTTATTTCAAAAGGACGAATGTACAACAAAACATTTGACTTTTCGACCAAAAAATATTACTTTTTAACA
>CAKNXH010064459.1:0-10649 GCA_932178445.1 Andricus quercusramuli | reverse complement strand
ATACGAACTAATTATTATTTTACTGTTATTCCCTAATTTTCCTGGCTCTTAAAGTGCCAAATTTACTGAAAAAATAGTTTTTACATTTTTCATAAGTTTTTAAATAATACAATTAATGAATTAATTAATTTCGGGCGCAAAATGTAACCAAAAGTAACCTTTTCATAAAATAATTAACTTTTTAGTAACCGCGTATCAAAAAAATAACTAAGTTACTAAAAAGTAACCCGTTCCGAGCCCTGCATTTAAGGGGAAAAACGATAGAAAGGTCAAGTTTCTTTGAAGTAGGAGAAAACGAGAGGAATTGTTTAAAAAAGGGGAAAAACTAGAAATTATAGTTACCTGGCACGTGAATGGCTTTCTCTCCGTGTGATATCTGCGATGTACAATCAGTTGATACCGGAACTGGAAAATCTTTCCACATACATCGCAATTGTGGCTTCCCACCGAAACGGGAGAGCCACTAGGTCCCGGTGTAGCCTCTCCATCACTCGTCTTTATGTCGAATTTGTTTAGCTGAACTTGTTGCACTATGGGAGTTCCATTTTGGATTGTGGTAACTGTCTGCGTAGGAACTGTTCCTCCCACCAGGGTCGTTCCTGCTGCTATTTCACTCTGCAGCTTTCCGAAAACTTCATGATAGGCTAATAGCTGATTAATGTCCTCGACATTCACCTTGTACATATTTTGCACCATCTCAACACCCAAGGTTTTCGCCAAGTCTTGTTCGTTTCCAGCACTGATTTTCACAACTGAGCCGTCAGCTGTCCTCACATCCATCATGTGACCACCGGGCTTCAAGTCCGGAACTTGGAACCTAAAGAAAAGAAAAAGAAAAACACATTCAAGTAACATTTCAGAGAAGAATAATTTGCTGATTGCAGTTATAAACAAAAAAACCTACTGGGCCATATTAAGTTGTCTCATATCCTCCTTCTTGTCTGCATTTTTCTCAGCATTATTTTGGTTGCCACTGTCGCCTCCAGAACCAGTGATATTGACGCTAATTTGTTGCTGCTGCTGCTGTTGTTGCTGCTGCTGCATCAGACTCTGGTGTAAATCCTGGGGCGTTTGCAACTGAAGATCGCACTGGACTTGGCAATGCACTTGATTGTCACTGCAGCGTTCAGTTGTACAACTTCCACTCTCATCCTTAATCTTATCGTCCCTCTGGGAATTCTGATTTTGCGCAGCTTGTGCATTACTCTGGGCATTCTGGTGATTTTGCATCTGATGGTGGGACTGCTGCTGCTGCTGTTGCTGCTGCTGCTGGGATTGCTGCTGATGCAACTGTTGTTGTTGGGCCTGCATTTGCTGCTGCATCTGGGCATGCGCCGCTTGCAAATGACTCGCCGAAATATGACTTCCGTCTAAATTCAAACCAGGAAGAGAAACTGGGATCTGCTGAAGGAGAGATTCAATTAAACATTTCCCTTGAATACATTTCAAACTTGGAACTTGCACTTAATAGAGAGAATCTACTTTATGACAAAAAAAGAAAAAAATAATTGTATCATCTACAGCCATGCAAGCCGAATACATCTCATCTGCATTTTCAGTTATTTGTCAAAAATTTTTTGCTTTCAATGCAGATGTGATCGAATCGGTGTCAACTGGCAATCGTCTACAGTGCAAGATAATCACATGCATCTACGTAAACAAACCTGCGTATTGGACTGCAACGAACTGTGATGACTGCTGGTACTAACGGGAGGTTGGTGATGATGATGGTGCGAAGCTGCATTCTGATGATGGGAACTTGAGGTCAAGGCCATCTCCTGGCTGAGTGCAGATGGTGACTCTTTCGAAGGAGCTTCTCCACCTCCACCGCCTCTATGCGAGGAGTTATGGTGGGGATGGTGGTAAACTGAGACCTGGGGTATTGGCCCAGGAAATAGATTGGTGAGGACCCAATACTTAGCTACCGAGGACGCTAAGGCTACTGCTGTACCTACACGGAGGTCCGCAGACGAATGCGGAGTATTCCCTACATTTCCAAGACTGGCCGCAGTAGCCAAACCACCGGGATACGAAGGACGACCACTTTGAACCGCGTTTACTTCCTACCGATATACATTCAGACATTTGTACAACATCGATAGAGCATGCAGTAGCATGCAACAGGCTCTAGTCCAATCAACAAATGCGCTAATACAATTCACATTATATCATCAGTGTTTTTTTTATTTAATTAAATTACAATCAAATTATTTCACGTTTTTGACAATTAATTGTTCTTCAAGTGTAGAAGCAACTCAAGATAAATAAATAGATGGTGGAGGCATCTAAAAGAGGAATCTGTGCATTTACTCAACTAACTTTGAAGATTTTTTCATTCTCAGGGTGTCTACCCGAACGATGATTTTAAATTCCCGGTTTTCCCCCAGTCAATTTAAAAGAGTTTAAAAGATTCGAATGATGTCAAACGATTTTTAAATATTTCAAAGATTTTTGATTTAGAACAGGGAATTTTGGAAAAGAATTAGAATTCTAAGTGGGAACAGCAGATGATTTTTGGTCATAAGAAATAAAATTCTGATTTGAAACAGGGAATTCTGACTTGCAACCAGGATTGTCTTTGTAAATTCCCTTTTTCATAAATCAGAATAAAAATAAGTTCCAAACTTCCCATCATTCTTTTTGTAAAATTTGGATGAAAGTTCCAAATTATGAAGAAGTCTGACTTGGTACCGGGATTGTTTTTAGCCTCATCTTATAAATCAGAATTATAATTCTTTACGGAAACACCCTGTTTGACAACGAAAATTGTAATGCTTTACGGAAATTCCCTGTCTCAATTTTCTTTTTTTTTTTTTCCTTTTGAGTACTATTTCTTTCTATGCAAAGTTTTTTAATATAGTAAATCAAATCGTAAGAAAAACCATCAATAAATCAAATCGTAATTAACAATCGTTAGAACGTAACTTAATTAATTCCTATCAATCTGAGTTTTTAAAATAAGCAGAAAGGACTAAAATAATTATTGAAAGTTCAAAAAGAAATGGCAATAAAAATGTCCAGGCTCCTTTTTCAAAATTCCAGGACTTTTCCAGGTCCTTTAGCAATCCTACAAGAAATTTTCTACCAAATAGTTCAATTTTAAACTTATAAAGGATAACTCTCTAACCAAAAACAGAATAGTGAAATTTTCAGATAATTTTCAACGAAGAAGGTGAATCTTTAAAAAATATAAATTTTAACAAACTAGTTCAACTTTTAACCATGTAGTTCAATTTTCAACTAAAAAAGGTAATCTTCCACAAAAAAAACACGAATTCTCAACAAATACATTAATTTTCGACAAAACGGCTGAATTTTAAAGTCAAAAGGACGAATTATTTACAAAAGGGTTGAATTTTCTACCAAACTGTTGAATCTTCAACCAAACCCGATTAATTTATATACCCAAAAATTTGCATTTTTACCCCAAAAGAATGAATTTTCATCCCAGAAGATGAATTTTCGACCAAAAAAGAAGAATTTTTTTAACAAATTACATACATTTTCAACTAGAAAAGATCAATTTTTAATAAAAATATTAACTTTCAACCAAAAATGGAGAAGTTTCGTAGTTATTAGTTAACTGCATTAATTATCAACCAACGAATTTAAATGGTTAAATGGTTAAATTTCAACCAACAATATGAATTTGTAACAAAAAAGTTAATTTTCTGCTGAATAGTTTAATTTTCTAACAAATTGTTGAATCCTCAGCGAAACCAGAATTATTTAAAGCCAAAAAGTTACATTTTTAACTAAAAAAGATGGATTTTCAACCAAGAATATTAGTTTTCGATCTAAGAAGACGAACGTTTAACAAAATACATGAATTTTTAACTAGAAAAGATTAATTTTCAATAAAATAAATAATTGTGAAAAAAAAACATTTTCAATGAAATAGTTACAATTTCATTTTTAAGCAGAGGTGATTTTTTAACCAGAATGAGGAATCTTAACAGAAAAAAATTTCAACAAAAGAGTTCAGCCCAAAAGATGATTTTTTTAGCCGAGAAGATTAATTTTCTAAAATTGGAATAGTTACATTTTCAACCAAGGATTTCAATAAAAAATATTAATTCTTAAAAAAAAGTTCATTTTCAACCGAAAAGTTTAATTTTCAACCAATTTGTTGAATCGTCAAACAAACCAGATTAACTTAGACCCAAACAGTTGCATTTTTAATCTGAAAGGATGAATTTTCAATCAAGAAGATTAATTTTCGACCAAAAAAGAAGAATTTTTAACAAAATACATGAATTTTCGACTAAAAAAGATCAACGTTTAATAAAAAATACCAATTTTCACCCGAAAATCAAATACTTATAATGCTAGTTAAAAAAATTAATTGTAAACAAAACAAAACAAAATTTCAACAAAATAGTTACATTTTCAACATAAGATATAAATTTTCAACTAAGTAGTTCAACTTTTAATCAAGTAGCTGAATTTCTGATCAAGAAATATTACTTTTTAACAAAATAGTTGCATTTTGAACAAAATAATAACAAAATAATAAAAATATATTAGTAGACTTTTCAACCAAACGTAGTTGATTTTTTCTGTTGGCTTCTATTAATTTAGTTCAGACTTAAACAAAAACCCGAGAAAAAGGAAAGAAAGGGTATGTTTCTTAAAAACAGGGAATAAAAGTTTTTTTTAAATTTATCATTAGGAAACGCACTGAATCAGGGTGGCGATTCGGCGGACGATTTTAAATTCCGGGCCATTTGCCGCGAATCGCGAACACTTTTTTTAATTCATGACGTTCATTCTAAAAATCTTTCAGCATAACTGAGTAAGACATTGCAAAGTAAATGAATTTTGGAACGAAATACTTAAATTTTCCAGTAAAAAATATAATTTTTTTTCCAACAAATGGAACAGTTAAACTTCAGTTGAAAGAAATAATTTTCAACCAAAGAAATTATTTTTTAACAACAGACTTAAACCTTCAACTAAATAATTTTATTTCCAACCGAAAAGATGAATTTTCAACTAAAATAATAAATATTTTACTGGATTACTTGAATTTTATGCCAAATAGATAAATTTTCAACCATAAAGATTAATTTTCTAAGGAAAAAGACGAATTTCCCACAAAGTACATAAATGTTCAAACAAATAGTTTAATTTTTAAAAGCAAAATATCAATTTTCAACCAAGTAGTTGAATTTTCACCAAAAAAAGATAAATTGATTTTCAACAAAAGAGTTTAACTTTTAACCAATTAGTTGCATTTTTAACTAAAAAAGATGAATTTGCAACGAACAACGTAAACAAAAATTCTATTATAAATCAGAACTATTTCTTCATCGAAATACTACTTCTACTCTAAAAACGGCTTAAAGTACTTTTTTTTATCTAAAATTTAGAAGAGGGAACTTTCAAATTGCGTCGAATTCTGACTTGGAAGAGGGATTTTTTAAATTCCTTTCTTCTAAATCCGAATTATAATTCTTTTAAAAAATTCCCTGTTCCAAGTAAATTTATATCCTCAAATTTTTCTACGATCAGAAGTAAATTCCCGGGTTTTTAATTAAATTCCCGGTGAAATCGCCACCCTATAAATGTTATCTAAGTTGGTAACATTACTCCCCCTCCCGTTTCCAACTATTAACAAAAACAGAGATAAAATTCTGGTTAAAAATAAATCATAAATAAAATCTAATCAATCCATGAATAGAAATGCGTCATCTTTCGGGTTTCCGATATACTGGCTACCCTATAACACTGATAATAATACTTCAGATAATTTTTTTCCAGTTTAATATCACTGAAATGTTAAAAGCACATTTTAAGACAAAGAACTTGTTATAGTGAAGCCAGTTTGCATGTGAATATAGACATATCGCATGTAGACTGCAGAATAGTCCATTAGAATATAATGAAGAAAGGAATAAACAAAAATGAATACAATAATTGAAAACAATATATTATTTGTAGCTCGATTCCCGACTAGCAGAGTCTAAAAATGTGTGTTTCAAAGCTACAGGAGATTTTTCAACTGATCTGATTTGATGAGATAATGCGCATTTGTAATTCGACAAAAAGCCTCTGGAAAATTAAGTGTTTGTCTCACCTCTTGCTGTGCCTGCGTAGTCGCTGGCAGCGCATGCTGCTCACTATTCATTTTGCTCACTCAATGATAAACCACCTGTCAATCCTTTCAAACAGTCCTCATTTTCTGTTCTAAAAGTCAAAACAAAAGCAGAATTTAGTATTCCAGAAAAAGAGAAAGGCGAACCAACAATATTCATTTTATTTTATTTGAATTGGTCAAGAGATCATAGGAAAAATAATGGCAAAAATAGTACACATAACTTAACACAGGGTAGCCGTTTTTATCCAGGAAATATTCCTGGTCATCAAAGATTTTTCCTGTTCATTAAAAAAATAGTGAATGATTGACAGCAGTCAATAGAATGGCCTTTCTTATTTTGTTAATCGTTTAATCACAATTTTTTCAACTAAAATAATTGTAACCGTATTTTTTTCAAGACACCGCATTTTTTTGCTTAAATTAAACAAAAAGAGTAAGGTTTTAAAGATATTTTATTATCTTCCAAGTCGCAGAATTTCTTGATGAAGGAGTAAGATCTTATTTTTATATCGAATTAAGAAAAACGTCTTTTTTTATTTGAGAAAAAATAATTTATTTCGAGATATTTAAATTTTGATGTTTTTTCTTTTTAAATACACATTTTTTTCTGTAATCATCAGTAGTTTTTAAATTAAAACTTTTAAAAATACCTATACATATAATTAAAATAAAATAAAATTATGGAATCTTGTATGAATGGAATGAAACAATTTCAAATTAAAATTTATTATTCTTGACAATTATTTAAAGTTCAACAAAAAATAGGGGAACAATATAATTGTTGGTTTTTAGTAAAAATACTACATTGTATACCAAATTTGGTTAATTTCGAACTGTTCACAGATTTTCTGACAGAAAGGAGTGTAAACTTTGCCTGAATCTGGAAAGAAAATTTAAATATCTGAATTAGGTAAAAAAAATTATCAAATTATACAGAAATTTGTATTTTTTTCTGGTACTTTTAGAATAGAACCTGTCTAATTTCAAGTGAATCCGGCCATTAATTACATATCTGAGCTAACCATTTTTTTAAAACTGTAAATATGAAAAATATTAATGAATGCGTCCTAGGAAATTTGAAAATCATTATTGTCATTTAGGAGTTTAGAATCTTTTTTCTTCGTATTTTTTGTTTGCAATTATAAAAATAATTTTATAAAAAGTTCTTTTAACATCAGTGTATGTAATTTAATGAAAATTTTGTAAAAATACTTGTATCAAAATTCGCGACATAAAAGTTTTCGCGGATTAAAATTTTCAGTTTTTAATCAAAGTGAATATAGGGGATGAATTTTCAAAGAAAATGGTGAATTTTCAGGGTAAAAACGATATTTTCAAGAAATGAAATTTTTTCAGTGAAGAAAGTAAGACAAGTTTATATAAATTGTGGAACTATCAAGCCGAAAGAAGAATTTTTAATCAAAAAATTTACTTTTCAACCGAGAAAATTAATTTTCTACAAAAAAAAATTCAAATGAAGAGATGAATTTTCAACAATAAATTATTATTTTTTAACGAACTCAACTTTCAACCAAATAGTTGCATTGTATCAAAAGAATATTCAAAATCTACTAAAGCAGATTAATTTTTGAACCAAAGACGAATTAAAAAAAATAGTTGAATTCACAACACCAAAGTATGAATTTTGAACGTCAAAATATGAATTTCCAAGAAAAAATACAAATTTTCAACAAATAAAGATTTTTAGTAAAGAATGTAAAAAAATTATCTAAATTGTTGAATTATCAAGCCAAAAGACGAATTTTTTATAAAGCAGCTGAATTTTTAAGCAAGAGGATTAATTTCCAACCAACGAGATGAATTTTCAACAACAAAATGATTCTTTTATTATTATTTTTAAAAAAATCTAATAGTCAATATTTAAAAAAAAACAAGATTTTAGTTTGAAATAAAAAAAAAGATTGAATTTAATGGAAAAAGATGAATTTTCAACAAAATAGTTGAATTTTTAATTAATTTTAAGCCAACCAGTTGCATTTTTATCGAAAAAAACATTATATTTCTACTAAAGCATATGAATTTTTAAACCAAAAACTAATTTTTAGTAAAATTTTGTTTAAAAAGTTTATCTAAATTGGTAAACTATCACGCCGAAAGACAAATTTGTTACAAAAAAGTTGAATTTTCAAAAAAAAAAAAAAGATTTATTTAACAAAGTTGTTCAACCTTCAACCAAATAGTTCCATTTTCAACCAGAAAGATGTATTTTTAACAAATAACGTAATAGTCTATATTTAAAACAAAGAAGATTAAATTAATGCTAAAACAGATGAATTTTAAAATCAAAGATGAATTTAATAAAAAAAAAAGTTGAATTTTCAACACCTAAACATGTATTTTCAACAAAAAGCTAATTTTCTACCAAAATAGTTGAATTTTCAACCCACAAAGACACATTTTTAACCAAAAATAAAAAATTTTCAATCAAAATTCTTTGACTTTTGCAAGATGTTTTTCCAAATCCCTGACTTTTCCCTGTCCAATGAAATTCCTTGACTTTTCTTGATTTCCCGTGAACTACGGCTACCCTGCAAAGGTTCAACCTAACATTTTCTACAAAATAAATTGAGTTTTTACTGTAATTATTGTATTTCTAAGCACATTGTTTATAGGATATTAATTCTTTTTTAATTAAGCTTTGAATTTAAATGATACAAACAGATTACTTCGATTTTTTCCACAAACGGTTTCAAAACAACAAGTTAATTTATAGCGTTTTGCACATGATTAGACGCGAAAGTTTACATGAATGTCTGTTTCAATATTTAAAATTCAAATCACTAATTTTAGTCTGTCAAAACAGTAATAATGTTATGGAAAAAATTATTGTAAGTAAAAAAAGAGCGCTTAGCAACTGAAGTTAAATCTGGGAAACATTTTTTATGTTCTGGCGTTTCTAAATAAAAAAATGTGTATTAGCATAAGAGAATTCCAAGGTCAAGTAAAAAAGCAAGATGAAGCAGCTGATCGTGCAAACAAAAGATTCTTTTTGTAGCAAAACAGAGATAACTAAATTTGAGCCATGAGAGTATAATGCTTTTCTATATTACGTATCAAAAGGAACAGTTGAATTTTCAACCAGAAAATATACATTTTCAAGAAAAAATTTCTTTTTCGCAATATAGTTTAATTCTTAACTGAAAAATATCAATTTTAACAAAAGAAAAAACCGTAGAATTTTCAAGAAAATAGTTCAATTTAAACCAAAGAGATTAATCTTAAAACGAAAAAATTAATTTTGAAGAAAGTAATTCAACTTTCAACAGATGAATTTAATTTTCAACAAAATAGATAAGTTTTCAAGCTAAGAAAATCGAATTTAAAAAAATTGACTTTTAAATACGACAAGATGATGAATTTTCAAACAAAAATATGACTTTTAAAGAAAATAGTTAAACTTTCAACCAAAGAATGAAATTTTCAATCAAAAGAGATCACTTTGAAACAAGAAAATTAATTCTCTACTAAAAAAGACGTATTTTCCACGAAATAGTTAATTTTTCAAACAAAGAGATGAATTTTTAACTGAAATTATGAATCTTCAAACAATAAAATAAATTTTTGACAAAGTGGTTCTACCGTCTCAACCAAGTATATTTTAGTTTTCAACCAAAAGATTTAAAAATAAAATAAAAAACAGTTGAATTCAAACAAAGAATAAGAATTTTCAACAAGATGAATGTTCAACAAAATAATACATTTTCAACAAAAAAGATGAATCTACAACAAAAAATGTATAGTTGATACTTCAACCATAAAAGTTAATTTTCAAACAAGAGAGACAAATTTTCAACCGAATAGTTGAATTAAAATATTGAAAATATAGTTGAAAAAAATATTCCAATCAAAAACAGTTGAATTTTCGACCAGGAAATATGACCTATTAAAAAAAAAGTTAAATTTTCAACAAAATAATACATTTTCAACAAAGTAGTTAAATTTTCGACTAAAGAGATGAATTTACAAAAACAAAAATGAATTTTTGAAAAAGCAGTTCAATTTTCAATAACGTAATTGAACTTCCAATCAATAAAGATTAATTCTCAACAAAAAATGTAATAGTTCGATACTTCCACCAAAAAATATTTTAATTTAAATAAAAAAACAGTCGAACTCAACCAAAAAGACGAATTTTTAACAAAATAGTTCCATCCTCATTCAAAAGAGATTAATTTCGAACAAAATATTTCAATTTTCAACCAAGTAGATTAATTTTGAACTAAAAAAATTAATTTTGTAAGAAAAATATAAGAATTGATATTTCGGCAAAAAAACATTTTAATTTTAAATCCAAAACAGCTTAATTCAACCAGAATAGAAGAACTTTTAAGAAAATAGTTGATTCTTCAACCAAACGGGATTAATTTTCAACCAAACAATTGCATTTTTAAACAAAAAAGGTCAAATTTCTACCAAGAGTTGATTTTTCAACAAAAAAAATATTTTTCAGTCCAGGATACAAAATTTCAACCAAATTATTGAATTTTCTACAAAACAGTTGAATTTTCAACACGAAAACATTCATTTT
>CAKNXH010064458.1:50226-87564 GCA_932178445.1 Andricus quercusramuli | reverse complement strand
TCAATGTTTTGTTAATTTGAAGCTAGAAGTGGTCAAAACTTAATAATTTCAATTTTAAAGTAAACAATTATGAATTAAAAAAATTAAGAATTAAATAATTTAAGATGGAATGTGTATTATCACCACAAAAAATATATATTGATTTGTGTATATGTATTTAGTTTGCGCGTTAGCATCCTAATTTTTATATTTTCGTGGATCCCAATTTTTTACAGCGTCTTCGTAGATCAAAAAAGTGTCTCAATTTTAAAAGATTTTGCTATGTATTCTGATCCGTAAGAGATAATTCAATATTTTACAGACCACTGTTTTTAATAAAAAAATATTTAAAAAACTAGACTAGAGATTTTTTTCCCGTTATTTGAGACATTTTTATGAATAAAAATACCCTAAAGAAAAATTCTCGAGTTAGAAAAAATGGACATGTTAAGTAAACAAAACAGGAACAACAGCAGTTTCTTCTTAAAGTCATTTTCGCGTATTTAAAAATAATATTTTCTTATAAACAATCTGTTGAATAATTTGAAACGTTTTCCTGATAGAAATACATTAGAAAGAATCTAGAAAAGCTGAAAGAATTAAAAATAGATAAACTCAAAAATGATTATTTTCAAATAATATATATTTTTCATTCTTTCGGCTTTTCTTTATTGATCTTCTACTCTATTTTTATCAGTGTAGAAGACAATGACCTGTTGAAAAATGAAAATTTGATTCTAAATCGCTGTTCAAAGTCTATTTTGAAAACCCATGAAGTTTTAATATCAACATTTTTAGTCGATTTTCTCGAAATTGGCTAACTTTTTTACATCAAACTTTGTTAACCCGTATTCAGAAGCTTAATATCTCTGGAGCATATTTTTGTTTGGTTTTCAAGTAAAGATTAAGTTTTTTTTTATCGCAGACAGCAGCTTAGCTGAATTTAATCTCACACTTTTTTGGCCGTGGCTACGTGCACCGAAATTTCGGTACAAATAGTCGTTCGGTACCGCCACTCTTTAGAATTCTGAATTAATAAAGAATTGTAGGTTTACAAAATACTAATAAAGTAATAAAAACTTATAATGTAAAATAAAGTAATCAAAGCTAAAAGTGATATTTGTGAAAGTTTTGAACTTAGAAATACACTTAAATACTTTTAATTTTAAGCTGCTAAACATTGAGATGCCGGACGCAAAAAGGAGATAATGACATAGAATTATTTTGCTTGTGTTTCAGCGACGTTCTGCCCCCAACCCCCATCAGCGAAATAATTCTATCTCCTTTTCCCATCCGGTGCCTCGATTGAAAAGGACTCAACATTTAAACAAACTGAAATTTAAAATAATATCAAGTCTTGAAAAGGTTTAAATTTCAAATAATTTTAATTTTAATGTTTCTATAGTCGATTCAAAAACATATGGTCAGATATATTATACGTATTTTACAGATAACATGATTTTCGATAATTTTGAGTTTTAATCCCTCTCTGACGATTTAAAAATCCTCCGAAAAGAGCTAAACACTTGTATTAAAAACTACATTTGAATTTAAATCATTATTTGCTTACATTGGCAAATATTACGAGAATTACAGTATTAACTACTACTATTTACTAGTACTATTACACTATTTCAAATTGTTTTTAAGAAAGAAATGGATGGAGACTTTCTACACATTCAGCAATACCCTGTGGTTTTTTTGTTAAGATTTGTTGCAGGATTCTAAAAATGTCGAGCACTTCGACTTCATGTAGTTTTACCAGGTTTCGGGGGTCACTGACACTGAAATCCCGAATCGAGTTTGACGTCAAGGCCGTACTTTTATATTATAGTGTGAGAAACGAACAACGGGATTTAATTTCCAATTATGTCCTTTATTTATTATACTTTTTTTTCGTAAGTTTGATATTTAACAACCCTTTTATACTTAGGACACTTTTTGCTCTTTTCTCCACAAATAAAAACATTATTGAAAATTTTCTTAATTATTATCAAAATTTGGAATTAATTCTAAATTATTTAGTACATTTTTTTTGTGGTAGAAAAGGTAAATCGTCGAGAACTTTATGATCCAAATTTGTCGATAAATGATTGAAGAGTCATACCGGTGATGGCAATTTCTTCAACAATCTGTCCTGGAGGTTTCCACATAGTGTCTGATAAGTATGTTGATTTCGAAACAACAACCTATATAGAAAAAGTTTGTGCATCTATTATATTTTTTCTTATCCTCAGAGTTTTTATAAAAAAAAATTAGAGATTAAAAAATATTCAATAAAGAATGTAAATGAGCCATTTTTGCGTCGTTCAGTACAGAGTAATTGAGCGTCCGGGATCGAATAACTCGCCGAGCGCGCCAAAACGGGTTAAAGTATTGTACAAATTGCTTATTATTAAAAATACTTATCAAATCAAAAAACAGAAAAAAACGGGGATCACAGTGCAAAAGGAGCTCAAAAAAGGGGAAATAGGGTGCTTTTCTCACGAAAAAGGGAAAAATAGGGGAAAGATTAAACCTTTATTTTTATATGTCTAAAAGAACAAACAAGCTTTTTATAAGAAATGTTATATTTTAAAATAATTTTAAATGATTCTTCAATGACTTCTGATTAAAGAAATTACTTTTAAAAATTGGATATACTTAGGTCATTGGAAATCCATTCACAGTGATATAAAAAAGACCGAGAAAAAATAAAATTATTAGTTAAATTCACAATATTGATTTAACATCGTTCTCATAAATATTTCTTTCCAAGATTTGTCATTTCTTCAATTACTGTAATTAATACCTGCAATGTAAATTTAAAACTACACTCTTCAGTAGAGCAAAGTAAGAATGTTAAAATTAATATAATCGTTTGAGCTGAGGGATAACAATTTGTGGTCAGACATCCAAAACAAGTAAAGAACAAACATTTGAAATGGGTCAATATCTTCTGTTCTCTTTTTTAAATAAAAAAATTTGTTGCCTTTATTGAAATTTTTTTTTAAATGTACAAAAACATGTTTTTTGAATTGATTCGAACCCGAAATTTCTTCAGCTTGAACCAAAGAAACATGTTTTTATTTTTTATGAGGTTTTTATTCATGGGAAACATTTTTTTCATGATGTATATAACGTTCCAAAATCGCAAAAATATATATAATCCCAAAAATCCTAAGTCACGACAAAAGCTTTTTCTCAAAAAAGCAAAATGATAAAATATTTCTTTGATTCAAGCTGAATAAATTTCAGGTTCGACATATTCAACTTTTTTTTTTGATGTGTGCATATTACTCTATCCAAAAAACATGTTTTTGCACATTTTCAAAAAAATTGTTAGTGCGCGAAAAATTAATTTTTAAATTTCGCAATTTTTTATTATTTTTCAATGGTAAAAACTGTAAATATAAGAAATTCGTCATAATTTTTGAACAAATAGGAAATATTTTGAATTTGAAATCGTTAAATTTTACTGATTACATTTTTTTTCACTTTTGTCGATTGCCAACCCACAACGAGAAGTTTGGACAGTACTTTCCCCCGTTTTTTGCGGGCTCGGCGAGGTATTCGACCCGGACGCTCAATTTAAAATAAGAAAGTTTAATATCGATTTTTGTTTAGTTTAGAGATCATTCTTGTAACATAAATAAAACGATTATAAATATAATTTAATTTAGAAGTGACACAATTTGAACCACTAGAATTATAAAATTTACAATGGATCAATGTTACCTTTTTTCCCTGGATAGTTTTTTCAGGATTTTTAACCAGTTCGTTCATAATCTCTTCTAATTGAAAAACAATGTGGACCTCCTGTTTTTTATTATGCGGTACAATAATTTCGTCGATCTAGGAACACAGAATTAGTTGATTTTTATGGATATACCTTTTTTTTGTTTTAAATTAAAGAATAAAGTAACACTTACTATTCCAAATTGTTGGAAATACTTTTTTATATCATCTACAGATATTTCTTGCAATTTTGTCACTTTTAAAGTGCTGTAAAATAAAGAATGTTCTTCTTAATAAATCCAAATATTTTTATTGAAAAATACAAGCCGGCTGGCCATTGGCCACTTAAATCTTAAGAAAAAAATCTCGGTCATTTCCTGGTTTCCTCTCGTTTTCCCAATATTTTATCCAACAGTACAAAATCTTTAAAATGTATCCAGGGTGTCTACTTGACCGGGAAATCGAGAAAACTGGGAATTTCATCGGGAAATGACCCGGAATTTTATTCAATGATCGGGAATTTACTAACAATATGCAAATTAAAATTTGTTTCATATTTTTTATGCTCTAATTCTTAGCTGGAACAGTGCATTTTATAAAAGAATTATAATTTGTACTTATGGACAGGGATTTTCCGTAAAGAATTATAATTTGACTCGGAACGCATAATTTTTCACATAGAACGGGAGTTTTCAAAAAGAATTTGAATTCGGATTTTGAAGGAGGAAAAAATCCCTGTTCCAAGTCAGAATTCGTAAGAATTTGAAACTTGCCTCTTCCAAATATGAGAAAAAGGGAGTTAACTCCCTTTATATAGTAATTACTATATATTTCTGAAATAGAATATAAAATTTGTTAAATAAATATAATTCTTACTTTGAACAGGGAATTTTCGAATTAATTTGATAGTGACTTAGTACAGGGAATTTTCTGAAAGACCAAGTTTGGATATGGGGAATGAGTAAATTAAATATACAAAAAAAAATTCCGAGAAAAATCATAATTTTTACTTTAGAACAGGGAATTTCGTTAAGATATAAAATTTTGTCATGGAACATGCAAGGTTTGACATAAATTGGCAAATTGTTGAAAACAACTTTAATTCTGATTTATAAAAAGGGAATTTACAAAAAAAATCTCTTGAAAATTCCTTGTTCAAAATCAGAATTAGGAAAAGGGAGTTACAAGATTTCCTAATTCTGATAGTAAACGTTGTAAATAAATATATTTCTGACCTGGAAAAAGAAATTTCTGTAAATAATTATAACTTACACTTTGTCACGGACAATTTCCGTGAAGAATCATAATTTTCCATAAAGAATTATAATTTTAACTTTAGAACAGAGAATTTGCGTAAATAATTATAATTTAGTCTTCTTTTACAAAATTGTCTGTCTCAATTCAGAAATCTTTGAAATTTTTCAAAATGTTTAGAAATATCTTGAAATCTTTAAAAATCATTTGAAAGCATTCAAATCTTGTAACCTTTTCTTCTGAAATAAAACTGATATTTGAAATATTCTTCAAGTTTTCTGTATGGATCATATTAAATGTAAATTTTCCTTGAAGGAGTTACTGAGAGTATTTTTGTTTAAATTGTTATTAATTTTAATATTTACTATTTGCTCCTCACTAAGAAGTCAAAGAAAGATTGAAAATTTCAGAAAAACCCACAACTTTTTAGCATTACTCTACGAGTTAAGATAGTTATAAACAATAATAAATTGTCTACAAACAACTGCTTTTGTTAACTTGCATTATTTATTACTTGAAGAAGAAATATCTATATAGCATTAATGAAGGAGATAGTTAAACAATCATTTGTTTAAATAATTATTTTTGCTAAATTGAAATAATTATCAACTCATTCCAAGCGAAAAGTAGACAAGTAGTTGAAAATTTCAGAAAAAACGCAACTATTTAGCATTATTTAAATTGAATATTATTAATAATAATAATTTGTTTAAACAATTTATGTAAACATATACTCTTATCAGTATAAAGTAGTATTTTATGTATTTGCAACAATTTGCATTTAAAAAATCGCAAAAATATCATAATTAGCGCCAAAAACTCGGAAAACCCATAATTATTATCACTCATGAGGTTTTTTGGGACCCTATAAGACATACGTATGGGGGTGATATTTAAAAAGTTATATTTTATTTGTATTCTATGGCTGATTCTGAAAAGAAATGTTGAGCCTTAACTCGAGTCATCCGAGTTCGGATTCATTCGGATTGAAAATCTGGTTCGGACTGATTCGGTTCGGAAGTTCGGTTTGAACTGCATTAATTTTTAACCGATTTGGATCGAACGAAATTGAGAATTTCTTCGGATTGGTTCAGATAGATTCGGATACAGATTTCGGAATGATTCGGATTCTTTCAGAGTGAATTCCTGCCGAAACTTTCGCCAGGGCTATTCAATCGAATTCGTAAGCTATAACCAACGCGCTTGGCATACAGGATCCCTTGTAATTAAATATCAATGATTCCCGTAGCTCCCGTCACTGGTTCGATTCTCGAGGCATGTAATTTTTATTAGTTTTTTCGAAATGACCTTGATCGCGGATTCAAAAGAATTGAAACGCATTCAATTCGTGCTGGCTCAATTTGTTTGAACAAATCAGAAAGCGGAATTCGGGCGAACTTAAACATGTTAATTCGTCGCAATTAGCCCCAATTAGTTTCTTTTTAATGGTTATAATTTTTTTTTAACAGAACCGATAAAAGCGCAGTTTTTTTTTAATATTAGGGTATCCGCGATTATAATCCGCGTGGTAATTTTTGTTATATTCCAACTCACTTTTTAAATGTTTAAATTACGGCTGATTTTTTTTTGTGTTTTCGCTCATAATAACAATTTTATAACAACGAATATAATACTTTTTGTACTTAAACAATCATGGGTTCACATTCTAGAAATATTCAAAAGTATTTCTGAATTTTTTGAATTTTTTTAAAGCTATTTAACACATTGAAAACTGTACATGGACGTTTTCGACCCACAGTACGACCGCTGAAGCAGCGAAATTAGTGTGAGCGCGCAGGTCGTCCCGGAAACTGTTCTTAATTCCAAGTTCCGATATAATTCAATTTTAATTTAATTAATGAAATTAATTATTTAATTAATTAAATTTGTACGGGTTTGATTCTGATCTTTATTTGAATTGAAATTCACGAAAACATAAATATCCGGGCACTGTCGTCATATTGCGCAACGTGACGCAGTTACCAGCTAGGCCGTGGGGGTACTGCGCTGTATAGTCATGACCGCAGTACATCCCCCCCGCGGTTCCTCTCACCCGAAACCGCCTCAGCGGCGTAATTCTTGGAACACGCCCGTCCCAAATCGAAATTGCTACAATTCAAAGTCGAGTGTAAATACAGTAGGACCTCTCATATCGGACCTCGATTTTTTGGTTTTGGTTTTTAAAGTTTAGTATAATTAATAATATCAACTTGTGATTTTTATACGTTAAAAAATAGTCACAAAAATCATAAATAATTATCACGTATCTAGATTTTTAAACTTATAAATATTGAAAATTCGAGGTCCGATCCGAGAGGTCCTACTGTATTTTGATCTTGAAATGCCTAACGTTATGAAATTTAAAATTGTAAATGATTGCATGTGATATCGCAAATAAAATTCAAAGTTAGAATTATAGAAGAAATTGAAAGAGTATTCAAATTACCGGAAGAAAATGCTTTTATTACCTTACCTTTTCATTTTCTCGATTGATTCAGCCATGACGATTTGATGAAAAAATTAATCGACACAAAAAGAATTAATGATTTGTAATTATATTAAAAGATTTTATTAAAAATTGATATCTTTCTAACACTGGCGAAAATAAATGTCCTAGGATGCGATTTAAATATCGACCAATCCTGCCCCAATCACAACTGATTTCTGCTTCGCGGTCAGTGTTCTTCTAATCTTCTTCTGCGAAGAACTCTTTGTGAAGAACATGCTATGGCAGCGCCACCACTTTGGAACAATTAGATATTTTCACTTCCACTACCAGCTAACTTCACTTCATTGAGTGCTGAGAGGAAAATAATGGACCAAATGCATGGGATTCAGTCCATTTTTGTCCTATTTTGTTAATATCTTCATAAAAACTCACTTTTTTCTGTAGCTATAAGTTTATTTGGAATTTATTTTTTTTTTATTTTTTAAAAACTATTATTTAATGAAATGATAAAATCATAATAATTATTATTCATTGCGAAGATATTACAAAAATAAAGTTGTGTCTCATGCATTTGGTCCACTGTTTTTCACTCAGCACTCAACGAAGTGAAGTCAGGTGGTAGTTGAAATGAAAATATCTAATTGAATATTAACAAAAAATATGATAGCACATAATTAATTTTAGACCTTAGTATAATATTTTTGATTAAAATTATTTTATATTAATTGCTTTTTTTAATTAATATTGCTCAAATGACTTGGAGATACCCCCCTCACAGCAAGGGATATCGACAGAATATCCCATTTATCTCCCACGATATCGCAGGCATATCCCAGGAGATCCCAGGGACATCGCGGATGATCTCCTACGGAGCGGAAATCTCGATATCCCTGGAATGTCCCAAAGATATCCCAGAATATGCTGAGGATATCCCATTAATGTCCCAATTTTCGTAGAACGGGATATCTTAATTTCCATAATTCGGGACATCCTAGGATATTCTTACGATGTCCCATACTTAAAATGCAGGATATATGCCAAGGATGTCCCCAAGATGTCCCAAGATGTCATAATAATATAATTTTTTATAATATTTAAAAAAAAATCATATAATGTACCCTTTACAAATAATTCATGCTCATTGTGCTTTAAATAAACAAACTCATCAATATTTAAAAAAATATATATTTTCCCGGAGCTACAAAAAAAAGAATCGAAGAAAATGTATATAGAGCCGTCTTTTCATAACTTTTCAGTCTTGTCTTTTTCAACACTTGTGACATGTTGTTGGCCGTACAACAGAATGAAAATTTGGCAAAATCATGAAAAAAGGTAAACAAATTTTACATTAGTAGGTATACCAAATTCAGTGAATCATGCATGCAAGAAGTGCAAGCTGCACGTTTCAAAAGATCAGAAGTTTCGAAAAGCCGACCGGCTTTTTCTTCATTACAGTTAACTTAACCTCAAAAGTGCACAAAATGTATAAATGTATATACTTTAATGAATTTAATTAGTTTACAATGGAAATCAAATCATTAGTCACAAAAGTAATGAACAAAAATTTTTATTCAGTAAAATGGAAAATAAAAGTAATTAGTTAAAACATCAAATTTTTCATGAGTTTTATCCTTTGCCACGCAGATATATCTATAACCTCCAGCGAGCCTCCATATACCTAATACATATAAAATATACATAAAAAATGTCATAAAAGCAATAAAATTGTTATTCTTATATGTATATTGTTTATTTCTTCAATTTTTAATCCCCTAGTAATTAATTAGAATATCAGCAGAATTTTTTATTATAATATCGGGATATTCGTGGGACATTTTACTATGGTATTAGGATATCCTGTGGACATTCTTGCGGGATATCGTTAGGATATTCTGTCACGATATCCTCAGGAGCGGAAATCTCGATATCCCCGGAATATGCCACGGATATCCCGGGAGATTTTTGGGACATTTTTCAGGATATCACATATCCTGCCGAGATATCCTAGGGATATGCCAAGGATATCATTTTGTTGTGAGGGCCGCAATAGTTCGTGTCATGTGGCGCTGTTGTCAAGGTCAAACAGATACCCTACAGGCGTAAGCCGTAACGTGCAGTAGTCTATAGTCTGCGAGCGATATTTTGAAAACATTTTCTTTCTTGAAACTGATTACAAACCTACCCAATGGGAATGAAAGTATGCAGTATACATTGTTGCTACTATTGTAATCATGCCTTCATTATAACTTAAATTCTTTTGTGATTTTAAAGAATTCAATATTAAAATATTATAGTATACAATAGGACGTATCGAAAAAAATACAGCTGTTTACGCGAAGTTCTAATAGCAATGAAAACTTTCTTTTGGGAGTCAAAAACACTCCTCTAAAGTTTCATACAAAAAAATCCTTCTGTCTCCGCATCGTAGATATAGCTGAAAATCACAAAAAAACGAAGCACTTCTTCAAATTTGAACAGGAAAATTTTTTTTTTTAGATTTAAATTATCAATAAAAATAGTTCAAAGCAAGTCGATTCATACCTGTATAGCGATAATTCCATTAAAATATTGTTTACCCTCTCTAATTGACTTTGAAGTTTCAAAAAATCGAAACAAGTCGACTTTTTCGCTATTTTCTTAGACTCATGGTAAATTTCTCGACTATTTGACCATATAATGTGTGATATAAGTTTATCAGAATGTATTTGCAATATGTTGCAACAATAGTATATAAGGAATTTTAACATTAAAATAATTTTCATTGACTTTGAATTACAAGAAAATATTTAAAAGTGATATATTGCTCTTTATTTGAGAATAAAATTAATTTTCGATACATAAATTATTAGAAAAAATAGTTCGAAGCAAATGGATTTGTAGTTACATAGGAAAAAATGATTCAAATATTTTTTACTCTACCTAAGTGACCTTGAAATTTCAAAATATCGAAAAAATCGACTTTTTCGCTATTTTCTTAACGGCAATTTTTTCGACTATTTGACCATGAAATGTCTGATATACGTTAAGAATAATGTATTTTCAATATGCTCCACCAATGATATATGCAGAATGTCGATATTAAAATCATTTTTATTGATTTTGGATAACAAGAAAATATCTAAAAGTGATGTATTGCTCTTTATTTCACAACAAAATTAATTTTCGGTATCTAAATAAGGTAAAAATGTTTTCAAGTGTATACCTAGATTTACACTTGTACAGTTAGGAGAAAATTAAAGTACACTAGAGTCCCTCTATAGCAGTTCCCTCTATAACAGACAAGGCGGTCCAAGGGGACGAGAGGGAGGCGTTTGCAAGGTCAGCGGAGTTGCAATGTTTACGGTTCGGCGCTATAAGAAGCCACAAGCAAGAAGGAGAAGAAGAACGGTTCGGAGAGTCCCTCTATAGCATGTTTGTTGATTAAGGGTACCCCCGAGACAGGTGCTATAGAGGGACTCTAGTGTAATTCTTATCCGGCCAGAATAACGTAGAGGATTTAAAAACAAAACAAAAAACAGAATTCAATTTGATGGTATGATGGTCACATGGTTGATAAGTCATATAACTTTAAGAAAATAGCGAAAAAATGGAATTCTTTTTTTTTGAATCCTCTACGTTATTCTAGCCGGATAAGAATTATTCAAGTTTCCTCCTCACCGTACAAGTGTACAAGTGTGAATCTAGGTACACTGGAATACATTTTTACCTTATTTAGGTACCGAAAATTAATTTTGTTGTGGAATAAAGAGCAATGTATCACTCTTAGATATTAAAATATTAAAAATGCATTATTCTTCACGTATATCAGACATTTCATGGTCAAATAGTCGAGAAAATGGCCGTAACTCTAAGAAAATAGCGAAAAAGTAGATTTTACTCGATATTTTGAAATTTCCAGGTCACTTAGGTAGGGTAAAAAATATTTGAATCGCTTTTTGCTATGTAACTATAAATTAACTTGCTTCGAAATATTTTTTCTGCTACTTTATATACCGAAAATTAATTTTATTTTCAAATAAAGAGCAATATATCACTTTTAAATATTTTCTTGTGATTCAAAATCAATGAAAATTATTTTAATGTCAACATTCCTTATATATTATTGTTGCAACATATTGCAAATACATTCTGATTAACGTATATCACACATTATATGGTCAAATAGTCGAGAAATTGACCATGAATTTAAGAAAATAGCGAAAAATTCTACTTTTTTCGATTTTTTGAAACTTCAAAGTCGATTGTGGAGGGTAAAAAATATGTTAATGGAATTATCGCTATACAGATATAAATCGACTAGCTTTGATCTATTTTTATTGATAATTTAAATCTCCAAAAAAATTTTTTTGCTGTTCAAATTTGAAGAAGTGTTTCGTTTTTTGTGATTTTTAGCTATATCTATGATCCGGAGACAGAAGGATTTTTTTTTCTTTATGAAACTTTAGGGGAGTGTTTTTGACTACCAAAAGAAAGTTTTCATTGCTATTAGAACTTCGCGCGATCAACATTATTTTTTTCGATACGCCCTAGTATACAATATATCATAAAAAAAGTATAAAATTTTTACCTGAAACATAAAACATCTAGAAAAATATTATTCAAGTAGGTTATTTCTTTGAAGAAAACTATACAAGTAATGGTGATTATTAAAAAAAAAAAATGATATGTATAATTATTTTGGGAAGGAAGCTAATGCAGGGTGTCTACTCAAATCTTGGAAAAAAATGCCCCGACAATTCCAGGTTTTTTCCAGGTATAATTTTTCATAGTACGGCGCTATTCAAATATTTCAAATTTTTGAAAATAATACACTCGGAATATGTATACAGTTTCGCGAGTTTATTATAAATGTTTTTTTTTCAGTTTTTAGAAAGCTTTGACAAATTATTTTACAAGATATTCTTAAATATATTAGCACCATCGATTGATTAAATAATTATAAAAACATCATTCATCATTTCTTGAATTTGTCTATAAAGTTAATAAATTTGAATAATAAATGAAACAAATTTTTATTTTATCTTATACTTAAAATTACGTGCATATTTAGTTAAAAAAAATGTGGGTACTATATTAAATTCAACATGAAACGCTTCAAATTCCTAACTTTTCAAGTAAAAATATTGCATTTTCAAAAAGATGGACGAATTTTTAACCAAATAGTTGAATTTTCGACCAAAAAACGATTTTTGAACAAAATACGTGAATTCTTAAACAAATAGTTGAATTTTGAACTAAAAAATATCAGTTTTCAACCAAAAATAGAATAGTTAAATTTGCAGTTATCAAAATTAATTTTTCATCAACAAAATAATAAATTTTCAACCAAAGTGATGAAATTTTAACTAAAATTATGAACCTTCAACTGGACTAAATGAATTTTCAATCGAAAATATGAATTTTCAATTAAAAAAATGAATTTTCAATCAAAAAGATGAATTTTCAACTAAAATAATGAATATTTAACATGAATACTTAAATTTTCAACGAAAAACATAATTTTTCAAACAAGGAGATTAATTTTTAAACAATAAGATTAATTTTCTAACGAAATAGTTGAATTTTCAACTAGAAAAGATTGCGAACCAAAAGTTGAATAGTTAAATTTTCAGTAAAAAAAATTAATTTCCAACTAATTAAAGAGATGCATTTTCTACTAAAATGGTGGAATATTCAGCTGGAATAGTTAGTTACATTCTTAGTAAAGAAAACTAATTTTCAAACAAATAGTTACATTTTCAAACAAAATGCTAAATTTTCAACTAAAATTATGAATCTTCAACAAGAATAAGTTAATTTTCAACAAAAAAAATGGGATAAATAAAATTGCAGATAAAAAATTAATTTTTTACCACAAAGATTATTTTCTGTCAAAACAGACGAATTTTCAACAAAATACATGAATTGCCAATTAAAAAAGATCAATTTTCCACCAAAAATTGAATACTTAAATTGTCAGTGAAAAAATGAATGTTCAACGAATTGAACTACATAGTTAAGTTACATTTTTAATTTAAGAAAAAAACTAATTTAAGAAAAAAATAGTTACGTTTTTAAATAAAGTGATGATTTTTCAACTAAAATGATGAATCTTTAACCAGAAGAAATGAATTTTTAACAAAAAAGATGTATTTTCAACCAAGAAGATAAATTTCTATCAAAAAATACAAATTTTCAGCTAAAATATAATTTTTCAAATAAAAACTGAATAGTTATATTTTTAGCTACAGCAATGATTAACCAAAAAGACAAATTTTTAACTAAAATGATGGAATATTCAATTGGCATAATTAAATTGTCAGTTTGAAAAATTAGTAAAAAAAAATGTTTAACAAAATAGTTAAATACAGTAATATAAAGTTATTTTTACAAATGAATAATCATTGTTATTCAATTTTATATTGCAATTTAATAATAAAAAAATTGAGCACGCTCTCGAAAAAATACCCTGACTTTCTAGGTTTTCCAGATAGGGTAAACATCCTGTAATGAATACAATAATATTAGAATATCTGACAATATTATAATGCTTAATTAAAATTTAGAAAGAGCGTTGCAATATTCCCTGTTTAAAAAAATTGAAGTTTACAATTTCGTAATAAAAGGAATCAAATGAAAAAAAAAAAATTTTGAAAAAGGACTCTTCTTTTTTTTTTGCGACTCAATTAATTTGGATTTGTTGGATTCGTAAAGTCGAATACAAATCTTATTAGTTAATATTACATTTGAAAAAAATGTTACTGTAATCATTTTTCTCTATCCAAGAGACAAAACTCCATAAAGTTAATAAAAGAAAATTACCAATTTTATGCTGTACAACTATTTAAAATTTGCACTTTTTTACATATATTTTTATATAATAAAAATCAGTCTAAAAATAAATACTTCTTTTATTACCGCTTAAGTTTTTATTACAATTATAAAAAGTACAGTCTCTTTGTTTTACACATTTGTTTCAAAACGTCCGTTTTTCTTTCTGTTAAAACAAATCTTCGGAAAAAATTGTTTTCCTGAATAAAAAAATAAAACTTTCCATATTGCTTTTATTAAAAAGTTGGAAATCGTAGTCCAATTTTTAATGACGATCGATAAAGACTACTTTCAAACTGAGCAACTAAAATTCTTTCATGATTGTACCTCGTCTGAAATAGTCTTTATCCATGAAAAGATATTTGTAATCTGTTAATTTTTCTTTAACAATAAGTAGAACAATATGTATCGTTGATCTAAAAGATCAATATTTAAAATAAATCATTATATACACCAAAGTCTAAGAATTAAAATTTGGTCAATTTTGCATTGGCTTAAGATCTTTGTCCTTTGAAAAACTTTCTACTTGTTGAAAAAATGTGTGCCTAATTTATAGTCTTTGATTATTTTTTTACAATTATTTTAACAATAATCTTATGGAATATAAATCTTTCTCTAATATTAATCATTCCCGTAACGGTGGAATGCTGCATAAACGTATAATACGTGAAAATTCTTCTTCTGGAATTTACGTTAAAGTTAACTAATTAACGTTTTCTCTACAAACTAAAGACGTTTTTCGTGAAACCTGAGCGTCGATTTTTGTACTTATTATCGTTTTGAATGGAAAGAAAAGAAATTGAAAAAATGATAAGAGGTGAATGCAAAATTCCAGTTTAGTCTGGATATTGATTATTTCTTTTTGGTTCCTCCTAAACCAGATGGACCAGCCATACCAGACGGACCAGCTATTCCTGATCCTGAAGGATAATGATATCCACTAACCGAAGGCATTGCATATGAATATGTCGCAGACATAGGGAGCGTGGAAATTGGAATCATAATCTCCGCAGGCAACGCCATCGACGAATAAGAAGGAAGTCCATAACTCTGAGATGAACCAAGGGATGCTGAAGACAATGGAGCGGTCGAGAGCATCGAAATGTTGGAAGGTATCGAAAAGTTCGCAGGCATAATACTCGAAAAAGCTGAAATAGTTGTAGTTGCAAAATTCGGTGAATTCAATCCCCCGTTAGTTGAATTGTCAACTGACTTCTTTGCTACGAGAACCTGCGAAATAAATTCAAGAACCATTAATAAATGTTCAAATTTTGGAAATAATTTATCACTAAGGGTCCGCCATAAACTACGTTACCAATTTTGGGCTAGCTTTGACGGTAGTTTGTCGGTAGTGCATCAAGAATAATTAAAAATATTAAAATATGAAAGCATACCATACCATACCATATCATGTCGAATTTAATATGAAACGCTTTGACTTCCTAAGATTTCTAGCCGAAACATATTGCATTTTCAAATAAATCGTTGAATTTTCATTCTAAAAAGATTTTCTACCAAAGAAGACGAATTTTCAACCCAAAAAGACGAACTTTTTAGAAGACAGTTGAATTTTCAACAAAAAAGTTAATTTTCAATAAAAAAGATGAAGTTTCTACTATAAAAGGTGAATTTTCAATGCCAAAGGATGACTTTAAAAAAGTTCAAATTTCGACCAAAAAAGGTGACTTTAATAAAATTGTTTAATTTTTAACCAGATAATTAAATTTACAACAAAATACTGAGTTTTTAACATAATAGCTAAATTTTTAATCCATACGATGAATGTTTAACCAAGAAGATTAACATTTTTCCAAAAGACGTATTCAACGAAAAAATATGAATTTAAAAAAAAACTATTAGAATCCTAAACCAAAAAGAGAAATTTAACATAAAAGATTAATTTTATACCAGCAGACCAAATATCCACGAAATACAACAATTCTCAGACCAGAAAGACGAATTTTCTACAAAACAAGTGAATTTTCAACAAAAAAGTTAATTTTCTACAAAATAGTTAAATTTTCAAAAAAATACTTTAATGCTTAGATAAACTTTCTACCAGAATAGACAAAATTTCAACAAAATACAAGACTTTTGAACTAAGCAGGTGCAGTTTTTACCAAAAATACCAATTTTCTACAGAATAATTGAATTTTAAACCCGAAAATATCAATTTACAAGCAAAAAATGGAAGTTGCATTTTCAGTTACGAAAATTTATTTTTAATACAAAATATACGCTCAACCTTCAATAAGGAAATGTATTTTTAAGAAAGTACTTAAACTTTCAATCAAGTAGTTGGATTTTTGAGTAAAAAATATGAAGAAATATGAAAATCAAAACATTTGAAGAAAACAATTTTCAACTAAAATGTGGAATTGAAAAAAAAATTTTTTTGAACAAGAGTTCAAAATTCGATTAAATACTTAAATTTTCAACAAAAAAGATGAATTTTCAACAAAGGAGATTAATTTTCTACTAAAAAAGACAAATTTTCAACTAAAAAATATTAATTTTACACCAAAAATGGAACAGTTAAATTTTCAGATATAAAAATTAATATTTAACCAAAAAAGAAACGAATTTTCAACAGAATAGTTCAATTTTCCACCAAAGAGATCAATCGTTAATAAAAAAAAAATGAATTTTTAACAAAGTAGCTAAACTTTCAAGCAAGTAATTTGATTTTTGACAAAAAAGATGAATTTTCAACAAAATAGTTAATTTTTCAGTTGAAAGAATTAATTTATAACCAAATAGATTAATCTTCAACTCAAAAAATGAATTTTTAACAAAGCAGTTCCAATTTCGACCAATTAGTTGCAGTATTTACAAAAAAATATGCAATTTTGAATAAAAGAGATGAATTTTCAAACCGGAATACGAATTTGCTACAAAACAAGTGAATTTTCAACGAAAAAGTTAAATTCTACTAAATAGATAAATTTTCAAATAAAAACTTTAATTTTTTACCAAATTAGCTCCATTTGCAACCATAAAGATGAATGGTCAACCAAAGAGATTAACTTTCAGCAAAAAGACTAAATTTGAACAAAATACAAGAATTTTGAATCAAGCGGGTACAGTTTTTACCAAAAAGATCAATTTTCTACAAAACAATTAATTTTTCAGCCGGAAAATATCAATTTTCAAACAAAAATGAAAGTTACATTTTCAGTCAAATAAATTAATTCTTAACAAAAAATATGAGTTTTTAATAAAATATTAACATTTTTAATCAAAGAGATCAATTTTCAACTAAAAAGATGAATTATTGACGAAGATTAATTTTCTACTAAAAAAGAAAAAGTAGTTGAATTTTTGAACAAAAAAAATTAGGTTTGAACCAAAAATAGTTGAATTATCTTATTGGGTTTAATTCAGTTCGCATTTTAGCAAAAAAAAAAAAAAACAGAAAAAGGGGAAGTTTTTTAAAAACAGGGGGTGAAAGAGGAATCCTTTAAAAAAGAGGAAAAAAGAGGGGCGTACGGGCGAAGTCTGAAATATGAAAGTGATTCTTAAACTTATTAAAGTTATTATTGAGCTTTACCGTGGCAGGGACATCTTTTGCAAAATTCTCAAACTTTGTTAGAATTTATCATTAGAAATCGTATTAAACGTTATCTAAGGGCGTCACCCACTAAATTGCGAACCAAATTATTACTTGGACCTTTCAAACAGATTAAAAATTCATTTTTCACCATTTTAAATTGAATCGAACTGTCTTTTAACAGTAACGCCTTTTCTACTGATAAAATACATCAATAAATAATTCAATCTCATTACATATTCTCATCAATTTTTTTTCTAGTGTAATATTTTCAGTACAGAACCCTGAGTTGTTCAAAGTATTTTGCAAAGTTAGCTAAAAAGAACTCATTTGAAAAAAATGACTATTCGAAAACCTACTTTCTCTGTTGAAAGCTCTCAGATGTTCAAAACATTTTTTAATGTCTGCTAAAAAAATATTATAGTGTAAAACAAACAGAAAATAAAAAAAATTATTATTCGAAAAAAAAAGAAAAATTATAAAAGTAACCATTTTTTTAAATCCACAGTTTGCTAACATGCAATACCAAGCCATATAACAATCAACTGCAAATAAGTCTATATTTTCTTAGATGGTCCTAGTATACGCTACTTTATTGCATATTATTTTCGATTTCCAAAATTTTCTTTCTAAAAACGACAACTAACATACTTTTCTCTGATACGCCGTTTTACGTAATTTATTACACATTAAGATGGTTTCTTTAGAAAGTTCATTCTTTTCAATTGAAACATTTACTGTTATATTTTTTGTTGAGAATTCACCTTTTTCGGTTAACTTTTTTGTTATTTGGTTGAAAATTTAATTAATTTGTGGAAAATTCAACAATTTTGTTAAAAAGTCATCCTTTTTCGAAGAAAATTTAAATGTTTGGTGTACAATAAACTTTTTTGTCGAAGAGTTCTCTTTTTATCTTAAAAAATCAACAATTTGGTTGAAATATTTTTTCTTTCTCGACTCAAAAATCTTTTTTTGTTTGTTTAAGAATCAACTATTTTGTTGATCGGGCGTGTTTTTTGGATGAATTCGTCTATTTTTGCTTCAAAATGAACACCTTTTTTGGTTGAAGTCAACTGATTTTGATTAAAACCTAAAATCTTTTTTGGTCTTATTTGGTTAAAAATGCAACGGTTCGATTCAAAATTAAAACCTTTTCGGTTGAATTTAACTTCTTTTATTAAAAATTGAAATATCAACTAATTTTTTGTTGAGAATTCATCTTTTTTGGTTGAAAATTTAACTAGTTGTTTAAAAATTGAACTGCTTAGATAAAAATTGATTTTTGGTTTAAGATTCACCATTTTCGTTGAAAATTCGTCTTTTTTGGTAGAAAATTAATCATTTCGATTAAAAATTTACCCTTTTGATTGAAAAATCAACTATCTGGTCAAAAATTCATCCATTTGGTTCAAAATGCAATATTTTTACTTGAAATATTATGAATTTGAAGCGTTTCAAATTGAATTTAATATAGTATAAACATTAATTTTATTTAAAAATTTATTTATTAATTTATTCCCGTATTTTCGTGAAAAATCTCCTTATTTCTCCTGTTTTAAGAGCATTCTGGCCTGTGTTACTTACATAAAACTTTTTTTGATTTTAACCTATAGAATTGATTGAATTAGCAAATTAATCATTTAGGAAATATTTGAAATTGGTATCATTAAAAAGAATCTCTTTCAAAGCGTCTAGTTTTCTAATGTTTTGAATTTCTGTTTATGATTCTTAAAAAATGAAACAGAACTTTGTAAGAAAGGAAGAAAAGAGAAATTGGGTAAAAATCTAGATTGTAGCTGTTTTAGGGGATTTTTCCAATTTTCGGGGGAAAATGACGGACTGTGATCCCTGTCAGTTTAAAAAATAAATTTAAGATTGAAAACGTGTACAATTGATCAATTAAATATCAACAATTGAACAATTGATTAATTTGAGATACAAGAATGAAAAAGCTTTGTGATTAAAAAATAGCACCATAAGGTATTATATTAGAAAACCTTCTTTCCGTTGATCATTTTTGTTGGCGTTTTAATCAACTGGTTGACGATTGCAGCAGATTCAAAAACGATGTATAAGAACCCTTTCCACTTGTTCTTCGTTTTGTCAAACGGTGTGGTAACTTCTTCGATCTGCAAGAGAGAATACAATATTTTTAATGGATTTCGAGATTTTCGGACGCAAAGAAAAAAAAGGAATCAGGCTTACAGGTCCAAATTGGGTAAAGTAGTTCACGACTTCCGAATCGGTCAGTTCTGAGGGATTGGCACTGACTTGCAAGGTTCTATAAATTAAAACAAAGAAATATTTTTAATCAGGCAAATTAAAAAAAAACAATGTTGGCCAACAAATCATTTTTAATATCGATTAATAATTCACAAATCAATTTTATTGTAGCCTGAAGTCGAAGTAAAAAAAACATTCAAACACATTCTTAAAAATCGGAATGCTTTTCTGTCTTGGTTTAAATTTAGACAGAATTTCATGTTTAGCTTATAACAAAATTTAAATGTTACAAATTTTGGATTCTTCTTAAATCAGGACTGTTACTGAATTAAAATTTCACACAAAAAATAATGCTTTTAAACTTGAATCTCGCAGATTGGATTTTTAAAGCTTTGAATACTTTTAAAAACAGATTTATTTTAAATTTTTGAATTTTAATGCTTTCATAATATTTACCACTGTCACCAAATTTACTGAACTTGAAAATTGGTCAAATTAAGCCAAGCAAGAAACAAATTCTTTTGTATTCTCTATAACATAAACTAAATTGTCTAACGAAAACACAAATCATTGTAATTACAACTGTATTGTGTTTCCGTTTGATAAAAGCGATTCTAATTATTAAAAATTTTTTAAGTTGAAGTTTCGTTCATCATTTATCTTGTGACATAAATACCTGCTATTTTTCGCAGTAGCAGGTGAGACGATTTGAGTTGGCGCCACGGTTGGCAGTTGCACATAATAAGGATCGTAGTATTCGTCTCCGTCAACGTAAGTTTTGGGCACTTTTTTTGTCATTTTGTTTGAAATGATCTTCTTGTACTCAGGAAAGAGTCACTCAACAGAATTTCAAAAAATCTGAAACTCTTCAGCCTCAGACTGGTATTTGGTTTCACATTCACTTTTCAGTCACTGGAAACGACAGTGTTGAGTGTTCTCATTTGTGCGTGGCGCACCACTTACGTGATATTTATTAGATGTCCCCTTTCCTCTTGCTGATTACAAATCTAGCCAATGAGAATGAGTCTGCAAACACGTGCGTTGTTGCCGTCACTATGATCCCAGCATCTCAAATCAATCCTGGTCAAAATATTCAAGAAACGATTATAATCTTTCAATTATTGCTGTGCAGATGATAACAATTTTGACATACTTAGGGATCACAGCGAAAAAAGAGCTTGAAAAAGGGCAAATAATATAATTTTTTCACGAAAAACGGAAAAATAGGAGAAAGATTAAACATGTAGTTTTACATTCATAAAAGAAGAAACAAGCTTTTTATAAGAAATTGTATAGTTTTTAAAATAATTTGAAATCATTTTTAACTGACTTCTGCCATTAAAGAATTTTTTTAATTGGATATTATAGTTAGGTCATTGAAAATCCATTCACGGCGATATAAAACAGTCCACGAAAAGATAAAATTAGTTAAATAAACAATTTTTATACGTTTTAAATCGATCTCATAATCAAGAATATATTCTCTTCTAAAAATTCCTTCATTAATAATGATATTGCGATACTTATAAGTATAATTAAATATTTCTGTCCAAGAGTTGTTATTTCAACCTTAGTATAATTAGTATAATTCATATTTTTAATTGAAATTGGAAATAACATTTCTCAATACTCAAACACAAATTAAAAATAGTTCAAGTTTGAACACCTAAAATATCTGAAACTATCACTAAAAGCATGCACGCGAACCGCGTGTTAACAATGTCCCTGGGTTTTATTTTACAAAATTAAAAACATACTATTTAAAAATGCATAATGACACATTTGTAGATATTACAAGTTGTAGAAATTTTTAGAATGAAATCTCTTTCATCTTCAAAATTTGTCGAATTTCTTCATGTCCCTTGAAATTGTTGAAATATGTAGAAATCCCACGAAATAAAATTTAATGTATTTCCTCAAGTTCTCTAAGAATGTTTTAAAATCCCTTAAAATCGTAAAAATGCATTGAAATAAGTACAAATCATTTGAAATTGCTTGAATATAAATTACATTACAATTTGTCATTAAATTTATTCCCTTACCTGGATTTTTATTTTCTAATATTAAAATCATAAAGTATTTAAAAATCGATAACAAACAATTTCTTGCATTAAGAGTTTCACATTTTTTTGAAACGAAATGTTTTGAAATTCTTTGGAATTTTTTTAAATAACTTAAAACCCTTCAAATCCTTTGAACTTTTTCTAATTCTTGTATATCGCTTGAAATTTTTGAAATCCGTAGAAATCCTTTGAAATAAAATTTAATGTATTCCCTGAAGTTCTCTAAAAATGTGATAAAATACCTAGAAATCGTAAACATTCATTAAAATAACCAGAAGTAATTTGAAATTCCTGGGATATAAATTATATTAAAATTATTCATTACGTTTATCCAAAAAACACGTTGAAATAAAAAGTACGTGCGCGTTCACGTCCCTAGATTTTTCTTTTCTAACATTAAAAACATACATTATTTAAAAATCCATAAAAGCACACTTTTTAATGGTAAGAGTTATAAATTTGTTTGAATAAAAATGTCATAAACTTCTTTGGATTTTTTTTTAAGTAACTGAAAATCCTTTGAAACTTTTTATGCTCTTAATATCCCATGCAACAGAAATGTATTTAATTTCCTTAAGTCCTGTAGAAATTCGTTAAAACCCTTTAAAATACTTTGCAATTTTGGAAATCATTAAAATCGATTAAAATATGTAGAAATCATTTGAAATTCCATGAATATAAATTAAATTTGTCTAAAAAACCATTTAAATAAAAGCGCGCATTCGCGTCCGTGGATTTATATTTTCTAATATTAAAAACCTAAAGTATTTAAAACCAATAAAACACATTTTTGATATTAACAGTTCTAACATTTTTTCAAACAAAATCTCTTAAAATTCTTTGGAATCTTATAGCTCTTGAATCCTATAGTCCCTTACAATTGTTGAAATCCTTTAAAATACCTTGAATTTTTTGGAAATCGTAAAAATCGATTGAAATATGTAGAAATCATTTGAAATTCTATGAATATAAATTAAATTTTTCGAAAGAAAAAAAACGTTCAAATAAAATGCACGCACGCAAAGCGAGCGGTCACGTCCCTGGATGTTTATTACCTAATACTGAAAGCAGACACTATTTAAAAATCCATATTATGAAATTTTTAGATATTAGGATTTCTGAAAAATTTTGATAAGAGTTAAATAGTTTGTGAAATGATTACTGAATTACTTAATTCAGAAATTGTGGAATTTAAAACGTCTATAGAAATTGTCTAATATTACAAAATCAAAAATTTCAAACGCTTAATTTTTGAAATTGTCTAAGCACTTTTTCAAATTTTTGAAAGTTGTTTTTTTTAATAGTTTTTGGAAAGTGTTTAAATTCTAGAACTTATTAAATTTGTGTTCAACCTTCTTTGAATTTTGGTCTAATCGAACAATAATTTGTATAATATGTCTAACATAATGACAATCTTTATTCAAATTTAAACTAAAGACTCTTCAATCTAGACGTACAGACAGACCATCGTACTTTATTATATTTCACTTCAAAAATATTTAATTTGTATAGATTCAACAAAAAATATTTTATATTTAAAGTTTGATTTAAATTTTAAGGGCATTAGTTTAAAATTATTAGAAATAAAAAATTTAATTAATTTTAATAAATAATTTTATTAATAAAAAAAGATAGAATAATTTTGTACATGTAATACGATCAGTTTTATTTTCACATATCATCGTATATTGAAAGACAAAAGGGGGAAAAGGGGCATTTTTTCGAGGATGGGGAAAAAAGGGGAATTTGAAAAAAGGGGAAACACAGAGTAATATGAGAAAGACTATACACCCTGAACATACATTTATTTCTATGAAGGGCTTCTATGAATCAGTATTTAATTATTGTATGAAAGCGTAATACTTTATTATAACGTAAAAAATTCCGATATAAAATAAATTTTCTTTATATTTCCACCGTCGGATATTACTTAACTTTAATAAATCGTCGATTTAACTATAAACTATTCGAAATTGAACAATTTCAAATTCAAGGCCTCAAGATTACGGAATTTTCAATGAAAATTTTCAAAGCACTTGTCGTGCCAATAATCAGACCTCTGAAAAAATAATTTTCCTATGATTTTAAGAATACAAAGAATATTACTGATGATGTAATTTTAAATGAAAAACAATATTAAACAAAAAATTGTAAACATACAATTTTAACAATGTTTTCGGTAATTAAATATTTCTTACCATCGATTCTTATCAATTAAAAAAAATTGTTGAATTTTAATAAAGTATGGCTTATTACTTTTCGGTTAAAAAATTCTCTACAACACTGTATCAAATTTTGAAAGTAAAATTTTCTATAGCTTAAATCGTTAGAACAATTTTTTAAATGGAATTAGTTTTTAAACAAGTAACTATATTTGAAGATTATTTACATATTTTTAAAACTAGAAACAGTAGAGTTGTAGGGAATATTTCCCATGGAAAAATAAGACATTATTTACTCAAATTTAAACTTTTTTTAAATTGGTATTTGCGTCTGTATCTTAATAAAAGGGCAAGTAATTTCTTACTGATATACATACATGTTTCTAGAGATTTAATTAAAATTTTTAATTTAGAAAGATTTGACAAATTATTACAGAATATTATAAAATATATTAATATTACCATCGCATAATTTAATAAATAAATAATGCTTAAAATATAATTATTCATTTCTTGAATTTGTTCACTCTCTTTTAGAAAGAATGGTGTAGAAAATGTTCTACAAATGTTACTTTTTACTTTTAAAAATAATTAAGGATGTTTTTTACTTTATGAATGTAACTTTATAATAGAAAATTCAAATTAAATTGTATTCTGAAGACCATGCATTCGATTATTAATTAACACAAATTTCTATATTATTTTCTTATATGAATTTTAAGTACTTAAAATTCAGTGTACATTTAAGACAATACTATTTTCAATAAAATATATTTTCCTGGCATTAGCGAAAATTATAAAAAGAAGTTTGATTTGAATGCATATAAATTTAGTACTATAAATTTACCTCTTATGTCACAATTGTTAAACTAAATTTTGAAATGCTCAAAAAAATTCACTGATTTGAATAACAATGCCGTGCCTTTTCTCTGACATCCCATGTCCAAGACCCTGGAATTTCCAGGTTTTTTATTTTTTCCTACAAACACCCTGTATATAAAATTCAATTGTCTGGGTGCCATTTTTTATTTTTTATTTCTGAAGTAAATAAGAGATTAAATTCTTTGGACAAAAAAGCTACATTCATTAAAGAAAGAGATTATAGAATTTAAATTCTGCAAACATCTCATGCTTCCAAAATTGTATTCAATGTTCAAACTGGATTGATTTCAACTAGAATTTCTGCAAAATTTTATAATTTTTTTTAATCGGTGTTATATTCAAATAAAAACTACTTTATTTATTTTTTAAATATCATAAAGAAACTCAAGAGCTTTTAACCTTGGCAACTAAAGTCAAGTTTATCACCATTTACTTTCTGATCCGTATGAATATGAGACAGTGCACGATATATTCTTGCTAACAAAACGCTGACAGATTGTGACCAAATGTTCTCTTGGTTGCAAAAATAAAAGTCAATCCAATTTTTTAATAATCGTAGAATACACTTCAATTACTATAAATGTAAATACTGAAGTTACATTTTTGTAAAGGACACTTAATTAAACATTAAATTATTCAATTGACAATCAGGGTGTCTACGCGATGGATGCTTTTGAATTCCCGGTCATTTCCCGGGTTTCTTCCGGTCAATTTGAAAGAGTTCAAAAAATTGGAATGATTTTTAAAAAGTTCCAAACATTGTGAAAGATTCCCAAAAGTTCTGACTTGTTATAGGAAGTTCTAGAAATGAATTATAATTCTCAGTTGGAACATCATATAATTTTTGGTCATAACAATTACATTTCTAATTAGGAACAGAGAATTTTGTAAAAGAATAATAATTCTAAGTCCCTTTTTCCGAAATTTTGAAGACAGAAGTTTCAAATTGTGACGAATCCTGATATGGAACAGGTTTTTTTTTCAATTCCCTTCTTTTAAATTAGAATAGAAATTCTTTGTAAAAATTCCCGTTCTACGTCAAAAATTGCCTGTCGCAAAGTCAAAATTCTACTTGTTAGCGGAAACTGCCTGTCTTAAAGTAAAAATTATAATTCCTTACAAAACTCCCTAATCAAGAGTAAAAATTATAATTATTTAAAGAAATTCCTTGTCTCAATATCAGAAATTATATTTCTTTACTGAAATTCCCTGTCTAAAACTAAAAATTTTAATTCTTTTAGAAAATTCACTGTTCCAAGAATGTAATTTTTTTGGAAGACACCCTGACAGTGATTTAACTTAGTATGGTTCATGATAAATAATCATTTATATTATAATGCAAGTTTTTGAATAAAAATTCAAAATCAAAGATCGATTGAAAATAGAAGACGGGGTGGTGTCTCTCTTCATTTATTTTATTGTTAGTTCATTTCAGTTTCCACCTTTCATAAATTATTTCAAATTCATTTAAATTTGAGTTGTAATTAAGAATCGAAAAGGCAACAATTTTTGGATAAAATAAATGTTATAATACTCTAAAGTCATCTTGTTAACGTTAGAATAAAAATTTAATTTCCAGTTATGCCTGAGGGGAGAAAGGTAATTAAATTTCCTTTGAAGCTGTAACTTCTTAGTTAACCTCCATCGCTTATTTAATTTCCATAATTACGAGAATATAGAGTCCGTTTAAACAAATTAACGGTTTGCATTAATATTTTTTCAAGTTTTTCTTATAGCTTTGAAAATAATTAATAATCAATATTATTTCAAATAGATTAACTTATTTATTTTATTTTATTGAGGTGTAGTTTCGTTCTGTAAATTTCCTTTAACTATCACTGCAAATGAAATTTTAATTAATTAATTCTAATTGAATTGCAAATAATAAAGAATAAAAATCGTTAATAATTATGAAAAAAAGGGAACACGTTGAAATAAAGTTAAACATACAGTATTACCATGATACCTAATAATAACTCATTCAAAATTATAAATTTTTGGTTAATTACTGGAAAATATCTGAAGATTTTGATTAAAATATTTAAAATGTAGGAAATGAAACTGCGAGATGTCTGGCGCACTTGCAACAAAATACGTGCTGCAATATTTCGAATAGGTCTCAACCTCTGGGAATATTTCAAACATTTGGATCCTAACAATAACAGCCTTATTTCAGGTCCATATATTTTAAATTATTAACTTTAGTATTCCATAAAATCTTTACAAAAATAAAAATGATGTGGAACTGTTTCAGAATCAAAATTCGTTTCTGTTTTGGCTGGACCATTACGAGGACCAATCGGTTTATCAGATCAAGAAATTGGTGACCTAGCTGATTATTTTCGGGTTCAGGATGGTCGTATTTTGTACACGCAATTTTGTGAAGTTATTCATGATAGCGGTACGACTCAAAACTTCTTACAAATGTGTAATAATATTATCAAGGAGAAAGCTATATCAGGAATAAATAAATGAAATTTTTCTCTCAAAAATATTTTAATTTCGAACGTAAACAGCTAAACTAGAACTTTATTATTTATGGGTATTATATTTTAATCTATTTCGATACTAAGAATCTTGTAAATTTGTAATTTTTTAAGTTAGAATTTATTCAAACCTTCCCGTATTTTTATAACACGGATGTTTTGCATTTGTACTGGAGAGGGGAAAATTGGAAAAAGTAGAAATATAACATTTTAGGGGGCTAAATAAAAAAAAAAGCAATATATTAGATATGATATTAGTTAAGTGAAGGGTGTCAAGGCGAAACCATGTACGTGCCAAGAAACACAAATTTTGAGAGAATACAGAATATTTGCAGAATTCTATTTATTTAAAAAATAAAAAAAATGTGAAAGTAGTTTTGAGAGTTTATATAGGTCTATAGACAAAAAACCTGCGGTCATAACCATATAAGTGCCATGACAAATTTTATTTTAGAATTTTATTTTTTACACTCTAATCAACATAAAATATATCAATGAAACATCATAAACATGTTAGGAGACAAATAGATGTCTCAAAAGTGAAAAATTAATTTTAAAAAATCGTTACTATATAATAAAATTAAATTTTTCATTACAATTTTTTCAAGTTTTCAAAACTTTCAAAAAAAAATATTTTGTCATAAAATCATTGACAAACTAATAGCGCAAAAAGTAGTGGATTATTTGTCAAAATAAATTTATTTAAAAATTTTTTAAATAATTTTTGTTCGAACAAGTTCTTTACAAATTTGAGATACGAAAAAAAGATTAGCGCCATTCGGTTCTGCCAACAAAATTACATAAAGTCTATGTAATTCGCCGTTTCTTTATGAACCCAATTAGTGACGTAGTATAAATGAACAATTACACGGCATAAAATTTATATTCATGCTAATAAATTGAGTGGAGCAAGAAACCTTCCAATACATGGATTTGATATACATATAATTTGTCCACAGAATCCAATAGTGCTATCAGTTTTCTCATATCTCGCATATTTACCCAAATTGTGTAAACAATTTAAACATACATTTTTTTAAATATGCTATGTCGTAGAATTTTAGACAATTTGAAGCCAATAAAACGTGTTAAAAAAAAGTGGCATGTATACCTGGTTATTCCGGGACACCCTTAAAATTAAGAATAAATTTATTTTTCTTAAGAAAATATAGGAAATCTTAAGTTTTAGTACAATGCCCCCTATCCTGCAAGTAAAATAATATTAAAACTGATTTATGAAAAGAGATTTTGTGAAGTAGAAAAGCCCCTCCCATAAACTTAACGTCCCAGGGATTTTCTAATTCATTTCCTAGAAAAAATTTCCTTTTACAGTTCCTGATTTCAGTAAGAATAAACCTCTCATTACTGGTCTGGAATGGGAGGACCCCTTGCATGTAAACCGTCTGAGCGTGACAGAACTCAGAAGATTGAATCTGATAATAACCCAAATTGCCGTCAGTCTCAACAAAAGAAAATTTATACTGAGACCCTATTTTCAGGATTATGAATTGGTAATACAGAATTAAGAAAAAGTACATTTTCTTACGGTTTTTTTTTCGTTACTTTAGAATTAAAAAAAAAAACATTAAAAATATAATTAAATTCTATAGATAGCGAAAAATGCTGGGTCCGTGACTTTTGCCCACTTTGCCCGAGTTTTGAAATTCTTGGGGATAACAATAGCAGCTGATGAATTTCGTCTCATGGTCAAGAGATTTGCGAAAGACGGGTACACGATAAATTACATTTCATTTATAAAATCAGTCGAGGAAGTTCAAGAATACATGGATAAACATGGCATGTTGGATATTGGTGGAGTAATGTTATTAATTTCAAATAATGTTCATAATAAATGCATAAAAATGCAGTTGAAGGATGTAAATACAAAATTAAATTGAGGACTTTAAAATTAAGACTAATAATACATTATTTTCCGACTGTATGAATTCATTATAAAAAAATGTTATTAACTTTGAATATTTAATTTTTTTGATCTAAATGTAGTAAATTTTAATTGATTTTTTTAAATATGTAATTTTCTCATTTCAAGACCATTTGTATTGACTATTCAAATAGGATTTATTAGATCAATTTCCTGGGAGAATAATTACTGCAGAATTGCCAAAATTACCACGACCTGAAATAGGAAGAGTTTTACCAAGCGAGGTTTTTGGGAGACAAAGTGTATTTCATCCGGTTACGGTATTACATAAGGAGCCGATGCCCCTTACGGAAGTGATTCAAAGAATACAGAGACATATTCTCGAACGAAGAATACGAATTCATGACTTCTTTGTGGTAACTGAAATATACATTAAATTCTTTTTTATTTGGCACCTATTCTTGATTTTATAAAAACTGTTAAAAATGAGGATAGATATTATAAGGACTCGTAAAATTTGTAAGCCCCCCCCCCCCCGACCCTTCTTACGTAAGGCTTTATATTTTTTACTCAATATATCAATTATTTTCGCCGGAAACGAGATTTCAAAAGATTTCAACGGATTTTAAGGTATTTCCAAGGAACATAATATATTTCAAAGAGTTACAAAATTTATATGGAATTTAACGAGATTTCCAAAGCTTTTACAGGATTTATTGAAATTTCAAAAATTTTAGAGTATTTCAAACGAATGCAAAGGATTATAATAGGTTTTAGAATTCTGAAATGATTTTAAATATTTTAAGAGTTTGAAGAAAATACCTAGTACAGTTTCAGAGAGAATCTAATTTTTTTCAAGGGATTTTAGAAGATATGAAGGGTCTTCAAGAAGTATAATCAGATTTCAAGAGATTTTACGGAGATACGGAAAGAATTGGAAGGATTTTGAGGGGTTTCAAAAATAATTTCCACCGATTACAAAAGATTTTAAGGGATTTCGAAATATTTCAAAGGATGTTAACGAATTTTAAGAAATTTAAAGGGATTTCGATGCTTTCACGAGATTTCAAAGGATTTTGAAAGATTTAAAAATTTTACAAAGTATATCCACGTTTATAGGATTTTGTAAGACTTAACGGAATTGTAAAGAATTTCCGAACATTATAAACAATTTTAAGAAATTGCGATAGATTTTTAAAGATTTTAAATTATTGTAAGGGATTTCAAAGATTTCAAAATAATTCATAGGGTTTCTACAAAATCCCAATTTCGAAATTACCTGACTTTTCCCTAACAAAATTTTCATTTTCCCTGAAATTATTAAGTTATTGATTTAATTTAATGCATATTAATTATTGATTTAATATTGATTATTGAATTATTAAAACAACCTTAAACCTAAAGGATCATTAATGATGAAGCAAAACAAATTTGTTTCTAAATATATTTTAAACACTTTTAGTGACAACAGTCATACAGAATTTTATAAGAGGTCATTCAAAAACCTTATCTTTAACAACGACAAAAAAATAATTTTTAACCAAATAGTTGAATTTTCAACCCAAAAGATTAATTTTGTATAACAAAAAATTCAACAAAATAAATTAATTTTGAACTAAAAAAGAATTAAAGACGAATTAGTCATCAAGAAGATTAATATTCTGCCACAAAAGATGATTTTTCGACAAAATAGTTGAATTTTCAAATAAAGAAGATAAAACTAAAAGTAGAATAGTTAAATTTGAAGTTAGAAAAATTAAATTTTCAACAAAAAAAAAAAAAAAAGATTTGTCAACAAATAATTAAGTTTTCAAACAAAGAAATAAATTTTCAACCAAAAAGATTCAGTTTTAATTATTGAAATTACTTTTCTACCAAAAAGACGAATTTTCACCTGAAACAGATAAGTTTTGAACTTAAAATAGAATAATTAAATGTTTAGTAAATAAATTTATCACCTAAATAAAATAAATTTTCAACGAGGCAGATGAATATTCAACCAAAAAGATTACATTTCTATCTAAAAAATAAAATTTCGACAAAAAATAGATTTGTTAAATTTTCAGTTGAGAAAATTAATTTAAGAAAAAAACAACTAATTTTCAATCGAAAATATTAATGTTTAACCAAAAAGATAAATTTGCAACCAAAAAGATTAATGTTTCACCAGAAAGAATTAATTGTTAACAAAATACATGAATTTTCAACCAAACATTTGAATTTTTAAAGGAATTTTCAACCTAATAGTTAAATTTTCTACCAAAGGAATGATTTTTTAACCAAAAGGATCAAGTTTTAACTATTGAGATTATTTTCGTAACAAAAAAAGACGAATTATCACCTGAAACAGATAAATTTTCAACTTAAAATAAAATAGTTAAATTTTCGGTAAAAAATTAGTCATCCAAATAAAGTAACAAGAAAAAAATTAATTTTCAACGCAGAAGATTAAAATTCTATCTAAAAAATAAAAATTCGGAAAAAATTGATTAGTTACAAATTCAGTTAAAAAAATAATTTTTAATAAAAGAACTAATTTTTAACCAAGAAGATAAATTTTCAACTAAAAATATGAAGTTTCTACCAGAAAGAATTAATTTTCAAGAAAATACATGAATTTGCAACCAAATATTCTAATTTTTAAAAGAATTTTCAACCTATTAGCTAAACTTCAACAAAATAAATGAATTTTCAACCAAAAAGGTAAGTTCTTCAACAAGAAAATTAATATTATACCATAAAATATCAATTTTAAACTGAAGACAAATTTTCAACCAAACATAGATTAGTTCAATTTTTAGTTAAAAAAATTTGCAAAAAAAAAAAGTTGTAACAAAGTAGTCATGCTTTGAACAATGAATAAAGGTTTTATTAACTAAAAAGACTTTTCATTAAGCAAAATAAAAATTATTAACAAAGAAGTTTCAGTTTGAACTAAGTAGTTGAAGTTTTAATAAAAAAAGAATAAATTCTCAATGAGAAAATGTACTAATAGTTGATATTTCAACCAAAAAAGAATGTAAGTATAATCCAAAAATAGCTTAATTCAGTCCAGAAAAGACGAATCTTCAACAAAACAGTTGAACCCTCAATCAAACCAGATTAATTTTCAACCGATCAGCTGTGATTTTGAACCAAAAAAGATGCAATTTCTATAAAAATAGATGCATTTTCAACCGAAAGACGACTTTTCAAAAAAGCAGTTAAATTTTCAACCAAAAAGAATGACTGTTTAACAAAATTATTGCATTTTTAAAAAACTAATAAAATTAACTTCAATTTCAGTTTATCGAAAACTTCCAGACTGTCAGGTTTTCCCTAACATTCCGTAACCAATTTTAAATTCCCTGACCTGTAGCTATACTGATAATCTTCTAAAAGGTGATTTCAATAGCCAAAACAGGTTTCAATCACCATATTTAAAAAAAAATAATCAGAAGGAAGAAACTTACGTAAGAAATGATTTAGTCTCTTTAAGTAGATTCGTAAGATTTTTCAGACCCTCTCCCCCCTAAAAAGTCTTATGTAATTAATGGAAACTTCCAAAAGAAAATTTCAAAATGTGCACTCAGTTAAAAAAACTATATAAATTATTGAATTTCTTTATATAATTACGAAATCACGTAAAGTTGTTATCAAATCCTAAATTGTGCTTGAATATTTGCACGTTTTAGAATTATTGCTTATGATTACAGTCTACGTGGCTCCTGAATAATTTTTTATTGTGCAAATGAAAAACATGGTTTACACCTTGACATAAGTAATCGGTAGGAAGATTTTTTATCTTCATCTATTCCAAATCCTATTAATGGAAATATAATCAATTGATACGTCTAGCTCATTTTCATCTATTCGTTTTCGGAAAATCACTTCGCAGTGCTATTTTAAAGGACATCTAGGCGGTAAACAATTTTTTTTTCAACCAACTTGTTGCATTGCAACAAGATTCGGGGTTATGTCGCACACAAGATACGAGTTTTTAAACCCAAATTGTCAAATTAATTATTCTTTAATCATTGGTATATTCCGAATGGTGGAGTTTTTATTAATTGATAATTTATAATAAAAGATACTTTGCAAATCTTGACAAGGAATACAGACGTTTCGTAACCTCACTTTTTAGCAAAACGTCAAAAGGGTCAAAAGTTAATTTATAACTTCTATTTGCGTATCTTACCTTTATCACTTCCTGATAAGATCATTTCTGAATCTATCCTTTTTATATATTCTCTATGTTCGTTCGATTACTTCGCTTTTCTAATTTTTGGCTACCGCGTAATTGTCATCAATATGATAAACCATCACCCAATCACTAACCACGACACCATGTTGCCTTTTTTGCTGACGATTGCAGCGACGCCTGGCGGCCAGACTTATAGTTTTAAGTGGGAGGTTGCAATCGCGAATGAGTTCAAGCAAAGATATTTTATATATATCTTTGGTTTATATAATATCTTTGGTTCAACATTAATGTAGAAAACGTTAAAAAACTATATCGCAAGATATTTTTTAATATATCATCACCATCGAATAAATTTGAATTGATTTTTTTCCCAAGTCCGTGAATTTGAATAATAATTAAGACCAATTTTTATTTTCATATATTTAATATTCAATGCATATTTAAGGAATATTAATTTTTTAAATATTTTTTTATTTCAAGTCGAAATTTTTCATTCTCAACAAGATAGATAGATTTTTAACCAAATAGTTGAATTTTTAAAGAAAATATAAAAACGATTTTTCAACAAAGTATTTAAATTTTCAACCAGAGAGATAAATTTTTTTATGAAAATGACGAATGCTCAACAAAAAAATGAATTCTGAACAAATTACGTGAAGTTTCGACTAAAGGGAAGAATTTTCAACTGAAATATTAAATATTTAATTGGAATAATTGAATTTTCAACCAAGAAGTTAATTTTCTACAAAAAAGACCAATTTACAATAAAAGACATGAAATTTCAACTAAAAAGATACATTTCAACCAAAAATTGAATAGTTCAATTAACAATTCAAAAATTAATTTTCAACCAAAAGAGGATTTTTCAACAAAGTAGTTAAGTTTTCAACCAAAGAGATAATTTTTTTATTAAAATTATGAATCTTCAACAAAAAGATGCATTTTTAACAAATTACACGAAGTTTCAACCAACCAAATGAATTTTCAACTAAATAATAAATTTTTTTATTAAAATTATGAATCTTCAACAAAAAAATAAATTTTAAGCAAATTACATAAAGTTTTAACCAAACAGATGAATTTTCAACCAAAAAAGAAATAGATAAAAGTTAAGTTGAACAAATTAATTTTCTAAAAAAAAACGAATTTTCAACAAACTAATTAAATTTTTAACCAAAAAGATTAATTTTCTACCGAAAAGACCAATTTACAACAAAATACATGGAATTTCAACCAAAAATTAAATTAACAATTCAATAATTAATTTTCAAGCAAAAATACGAATGTTCAACAAAGTAGTTTCAACCAAAGGGATAAATTTTTCATTACAGTGATGATTAATTTTCGACCAAAAAGACCAATTTTCAATAAAATGAAATTTCAACTAATTTCAACCAAAAATTGAATACTTAAAAATATTTAAATATTTAAATTCAAAAATCAATTTTCAACCAAAAAAGACGATTTTTCAACAAAGTATTCAAGTTTTCAACCAGAGATAATTTTTTTATTAAAATTATGAATCTTCAACAAAAATATGAATTTTTAACAAACTACGCGCAGTTTCAACCAACCAAATGAATTTTCAACTAAATGATAAATTTTTTATTAAAATTATGAATCTTCAACAAAAAGATGAATTTCAAACAAATTATATGAAGTTTCAACCAAACAGATGAATTTTCAACCAAAAAAGAAATAGATAAAAGTTAAGTTGAGCAAATTATTTTTCTGAAAAAAAAACAATTATCAACCAAAAAGATTAATTTTCTACCGAAAAGACCAATTTACAACAAAATACATGAAATTTCAACCAAAAATTAAATTAACAATTCAATAATTAATTTTCAAGCAAAAATACGAATGTTCAACAAAATAGTTTCAACCAAAGAGATAAATTTTTCATTACAGTGATGATTAATTTTCTACCAAAAAGACCAATTTTCAATAAAATACATGAAATTTCAACTAAAAAAGAAAAATTCAACCAAAAATTAAATTATCAATTGGAAAAATGAATTTTCAACCAAATAGACGAATTTTCAACAATGTCATTAAAGTTTCAACCAAAGAGATAAATTTTTAATTACCATGAATCTTCAATAAAAAGATGAATTTTGAACAAATTACATGAAGTTTCTACAAACAGATGAATTTTCAATTAAAAGATACATTTCCAATCAAAATATCTTTGGTTCAAGTAAATGAGAAAATTTCATGGAGAAATTCGGAAATGACTTACAAGGAAGATACTCCAGGTGTCCCTCGCCGATTTGATTCTCCCTGATATATGTAGTAGCGCTCGAAAAACTAAGCGACAAGTATTTTTTTTATCTGCGGAAAAACATTTTAAGGGGGTGAAACAGCCCCTCAGTGATAGGGGTCACAAGCGTCGATTGTATAGTTTTGTGTATAAAAACTAAATTGATTTCGTCCAAACCTACTGGAAAAGTTTCCTAGTGATGAGAGATGAACAACGTCATTTTCTAAAAAAAAAAAGATAATAAAATGAAGGGGGTAAACCACCCCTACATATGTTTGAAGTTGTGCTGAAAATTGCTAAATTCGCAGGAAAAAATAAAAAAAAATATATATTTTGCACTTGAGACAAAAATAAAGTTGAAGGGTTTCGCCAAAAAAAAATTGTAAAAAATTAATGGGGGTAGCTACCCCTAAACACTTTTCATTTTGTGCCTTTGATAATATATACTTTCTATACCCAAAAAATTTTGAAATTAGTTTTATAATGGAAGAAGTAAAATAGAGTCCATCCAACATGAATAAAAAAATTACGCGAGGGTAAACCACCCCTACATATTTTTAAATGTGCTGAAAATGGTTAAATTCATAGGAGAAAAGTTTTAAAAATATATTTTGCACTTGACATAAAAATAAAGTTAACTTGTTTCGCAAAAATTGTTTTTTTTTCAATTAATGGGGGTAGCTACCCCTAAGCACTTTCTAATTGGTATCTATGATAATATATACTTTCCATCCACACAGACAATTGAGAAAATAGTTTTGTAACGAAGGAAGTAAAATAGAGTCTATCCAACATGAATAAAAAATTAGGCGAAGGTAACCCCCCCCCCCCAATTATCGGGAGAAAAGTGATATAACTCTAAAATATAGAAAAAAAATCAGAAGAAAATATTGAACACAAGAAAGAGGATGAAGGTATTGATGTATATTTAAGGAAAAAAGAGCATTGAAGCATTGACTATTCTTAAACAAAAAAATAATTAAAATCATTAAAAAGTATACATATTTTATAGACAAAAATAGTACGTTCAGGTCAAATTTACAATCTTTTGAGTTGTAGACAGTTTATCGAAGATTCATTCTTCAAACTTTGAACAATAATGATATTCGTCAAAAAAGTGTCTAAAATATAATGATTTTTTACACCACGAACATCGAATAGTTTAGGGCTAGTGACCCTCTTCTATGCTCTTTTTTTCTTGAAAATACATATAAATACCGTCATCCTCTTTCTTGTGTGCAACACGGATTATCTTCGGATTTTTTTTTCTCGATTTTAGACGATTTCTCCATCTTTTTGTGTATGGAAAGTATATATTATCAAAGACACAAAATAAAAAGTGTTTAGGGGTAGCTACCCTCATGCAGTTTTTAAAAAAATTTTGTTGTCGAAACACGTCAACTTTATTTTTGTCTCAAGTGCAAAATATATATTT
>CAKNXH010064458.1:0-50216 GCA_932178445.1 Andricus quercusramuli | reverse complement strand
CGAAACACGTCAACTTTATTTTTGTCTCAAGTGCAAAATATATATTTTTTAAATTTTTTCCTGTGAATTTAGCAATTTTCAGCACAACTTCAAACATATGTGGGCGTGGTTTACCCTCTTCATTTTATTATCTTTTTTTTTTAGAAAATTACGTTATTCATCTCTCATCACTAGGAAACTTTTCCAGTAGGTTTGGACGAAATTAATTTAGTTTTTATACACAAAAAGTATACAATCGACACTTGCAACTCTTATATTTGAGGGGTGGTTCCACCCCCTTGAAGTGTTTTTCCGCAGATAAAGAAATACGTGTCGCTTAGTTTTTTGAGTACTACTACATGTATCAGGGAAAATCAAATCGGCGAGGGACACCTGGAGTACCTTCCTTGTTAGTAGAATAATTATTATTTTCTTTAAAAAATAAATTAAGATACAAAATCAGAGTGTCAACATCGACCCGTTTTGAAATCCACATGGGATTTCGAATGGGAAAAGCTCGGTTTACAAGAAAGTTGAAGAAGAATGACTTTTTATTAGCTTTTTGTAAATTAAAGTTTATAGTCACCTCCAATGATGTAGTCCTAAATAAAAAAGTGGCCTGGTGATACGTTACATAAACGACGTCACCAGTTTTTATTTCGGAATTCGGACTTCGCAGCTCGTTTGTTTGAAAATTCTATTATTTGTTTGAAAGTATTATTTGTTTGAAAATCTTTTTTGGTTGAAAAGACGACTAATTGACTTAAAGTTGAACCACTTTGTGAAGAAATTTTTTTATTTTTAAGGATTCATAATTATAGTTAAAAATTCAACTATATTTGCTTTTAAATGAACCTTTATGTTAAAAATTCTACTGTTTTGTAGAAAATTCACCTTTTTCGCTTGAAAATTGAACAATTTGGTAGAAAATTAAACTTTTTGGTTGAAAAATCATATTTTTGGGTTGAAAATTTAAATTTTTTGGTAAATAATTCGTCATTTTGACTTTGTAATTATATAATTTTATTCAAAATTCGTTTTGTTGGTAGAACACTAATATTTATGGTCGAAAAATCATATTTTTGGTTGAAAATTTAACAAAATTGCTAAAAATTCTTTTTTTTTTTTTGCCAAAAATTATATTTTTTTCATCTGAAAATTTAGAACTATTTCATTTCTGATTGCAACTTTATTCTTTATGTTGTATATGAGTTAAAAATTCAAATATTTGGTGGAAAGTTCATGTAATTTGTTGAAAAGTTGTCTTTTTGGGTAGAAAATTAATCTTGTTTGTTGAGAATTCAACTTTTTGGTTTAAAATTCAACTATTTGGTAGAAAATTTAACCATTTGGTAGAAAATGCAACCATTTGGTAGAAAAATCATATAATTGGTTAAAAAGTCGTCTTTTTGGGTCGAAAATTATTCTCGTTTGTTAAAAGTTCAACTTTTCCGTTGAGAATTCAACTATGTGATTAAAAATTCATCTTTATTGATTAAAAATGATCTGTTTCGTTAAAAATTCATCTTTCCGATTTGAAAGTCCACTGTTTTCTGAAAAATTCTACTCTTAGCTTAAAAACTGTACTCTTTTCTTGAAAATTCATCATTCATGGTGGAAAACTCATCTTTTTGGTAGAGAATAAACTTTTTTGATGAAAATTTATCTGTCTCCCAAAAAATTTGTCTTGAAAATTAAAATATTTGATTGAATTTTAATTTTTTTGTTTTGTTTGAAAATTCGACCATTTGATTGAACCTGAATCTTTGTATGCTGAAAATTCAACAATTTCGTTAGAAATTCAACTATTTTGTTAGAAATCTGATTATTTTTCGAAAATTCAACTATTTTGAAAATTTATCTTTCATGGTTGAAAAGTGACTTTAAAAAAAAATCAATTGTCTTTGAAAACAATCATCTTTTTGGCTTGCAAATTTTACTATTTGAAAATTATATTTTTTTTTAATTCATCTTTTTGTGTTGAGAAATCATTTCTTTGGGTAGAAAAACCGAAAATTGGTAAGATAGTTTATGGATGGCCCATAAATGGAAACATTTTCCGTGTGATAAGAAATTGGCTTGGCGCCGCCAGGCCTTCAAGAAAAGTACCTGGTGGCGCCAGGCTCCGGCAGGTCTCGACAATACCACTGGTCACCTTTTAGAAGATTATTCAAGGAATAATTGAATTATAATTAAATAATTTTTATTTGATAAGTGACAAGTATACAAGTATTTTCTGACTAATTTTGAATTGTCTAAACAATTATTATTTGATTAAACTATTTTTTTCGTCTGTAAATCGTGAAAAGTTATTATTTTTCCGCCTAAATGATTCATTCGATGAATTTCAATAAAAATATTTCTTCTTTAGGATATTTTGTGAATGTTCACACAATTTTTTTCCTGTGTACATCTTGAAAACTTGGTACTTTTTAGAATCAATAACGCAGTTAATGAATGCTAAGAGTGATGTGTTATGTGGAAGACAGATATTTGTTTAAATAATGTTTTACGTCTGTAAATATTTAAAAGTTACTATTTTCTAGAATTAATGATACAGTTAATGAATGTTAAGAGTGATATTTAATGAAAGACAGTTTTGAAGCTTCGAAAATAATTAATAATAATTCACTTGCGAGAATAAATAATAATTGTTGAAACATTTGAAGAGTAGTTAAAAATATTTGAAAACTCGTGACTTATCGAATATAAATAATAAATGTTAAAGAAATTAAAAATACTGTCTGTAGCATGAAAGAACAGAGGGAAATTGTGTAAAATATTAACAAATATAATCAAGAAAAAATATTGTTTTTAACATTTGTTAATTGCGTTGCCCTCCAAATCGCATCAATTTAGCTGCAACCGTTTTCAAGTTATCGTGTTCACAAAAAAGTGTGACATCCAAACACCCACACATCCACACATCCACACATCCACACATCCGGAAAATTGCTTAGAACATTGTATTTGACATTTTTGAATTGGGAAAGGTTCAATTAAATGAATGAAAATTTTTTGGAAAATGATACCATTACAAAGCTTCCTCTATGAGGAAGCAAAATTCATATTTCCATAAAATATATTGATAAAACGCGGTTTAATTTAAAAAATTTAAAATTTTGATTTGGGAATATCTGCCAAATCTTGAATAATTTCAGAAGCCTCCGTCCGACCACATTATTTAGTACCCCAAACACTATGAAATGTCAAAAATTAAAAAAATCGATGACCCACTTTTTCCTTTTTGAATGAAATGACCTCATACTAATTATATTTAAAAATTGTTTCTTGATCGAAAAAAAGATATTTTTACAGCAATTTCGGAAATCAAATTTATGAAATTAACATCTCAAAATACTGACAGAATCTATAAAACAAAGTCGTCAACCAGTTTCAATAAATTAAAAAAAAATAGAAACAGGTGTATTTTTTATGACCTATAAATCTTAAGCCTATAAATAATTTATAAATATCAGAGTTTAAATTAATTTTCTTAATATTTAGTTATTGAAATATTTTATATTCCTGAAGGGTTTCGATACTCTTAACTGTGGTAGAGTGACAGTATCTCAATTTAGGAGAGGACTAGATGCAATTCAAGTTTCTTCCCTGGGGCACCTTTTTCTTGCCGAGAATGAAATAGATGCCTTAATTACCTTGTATAAAGATCCAACCGATCCTGATCGAGTATGCTGGAGAACTTTCAATGATGATATCGATCACGGTAGAGAATATTTAATTTATTTTTTCTCCTAATAGTTAAAGCTCCTGATAATATTTTTTTCTAAATATTAAATCTTTCAAAACATTTTTCTTAAACGAATTAATGAATAATAAATTATTTGTTTGAATATGTGTTAAATATCATTATATACAATTCCTGTAAAGACAACAAGAATTCAAACGATTAAATTTGGACAAACACCACAAAATGCTCCTATTGCAATTCCTAAAAAAAACAAAATAAAAAAAAAAAAAAAATTTTTGTTTCTTTGGATAAAAATAAAAAAGAGGAAAGAAAAATGAGAAGGCAACCAACCACATCCCCTTCCTTCTCTTTTTTATTTCTTTCGTCTTTTTTATTTTTATTATTATCAAATCACAATAAAAAAGCATTCAATTTACATTACCAACGTTTCGGTGCTCACACAGCACCCTTATCAAGGCAGGAAAAAGAAAACAGGTGACAGGTGGGAGCGGCGACAAAGCGACGACGTTATCCCTTCGGTACCTGAGATCTGAATCATTTTTTTTTTTTTTTTTTTTTTTTATATATTGAATTGATTGTTGGACGTTAAATGGGATTTTGAATTTGATTTTAGTCTGATTTAAAATTCTTGAATTTCAGTTAAATATCATGTTAAACAGCGCTTGACTATAATTAACCATGAATATTTACCAATTATTGTTCAATTATAAATAAAAGATGTATTATACTTATAAATAATATATTTGTTTATATCGAAAAGTATTCACTGTGAAAGAATTGGAAAAATTACCAAATTTGAAAGTTGATTCACCACCACAAGAAATAGCAGAATTGTGTCGAAAAGGTCAGAAAAAGTGGCAATGTGTAGAGAAAAGCATGAGAGATTTGTGTGAAGATACTTTACAAAAAGTGAGATACCGTGTTAATGAGAGAAGAATTTTGCTGAGACAATTTTTCAACGATTATGACAAGTAATATCATAAATTTTACAGTCACATGTTGATTTAATTGTGTATTTATATGATTTTTTCAATGAATTTTTACGCCTGCTTTGAACCAAGTTTCACTCAAAAGAGCAGGCTAAAGTTTGTCTAGAAATTATGTTTTGAGGATTTAGAATTTTTGCCGAATTTGAAAAAAAACGTTACACCCCTCTTTAAAATAACTTAATATTTGTTGTTTTTTATCCAATTTCAAAATTCCCTGACATTTCCCTGAACGTTTGAAATTTTTCTTTTTAAGTATAAAAACAACCTTATACCAAGGAAAGGAATTTTCAAGAAAATAGTTGAATTTCAAACCAAGGTGAAGAATCTACAATAAAAAATTCTCTATAAAAAGTAAAGTAGTTGATATTAAAAAAAAAACTTTTTTATTTTCAAAAATAGGGTTGAATTTTCAACCAAGAAAGATTTTTCAGTTAAAAAAGAACACGTATGTTAAAATGTTAAATTTTGAAGTCGACAATACGACTTTCCTGCCAAACGGTTGAGTTTTCAACCCGTGAATATGAATTATTAACAAAAACTGTTGAATTTTCAACCCAAAAATATGAATTATTTACAAAAATAAATAAATTTTCAGTCAAAAAAAGACGAGTTTTGAATCAAATAAATGAAATTTTCAACGAAAATAGATAAATTGTCAAGCAAAAATATAATAGTTATACTTTCAGTTAAAAAGGTAATTTCCAAGTGAAAAAAACTTCCAAAGTAATAGTTGAATTTTCAAATAAAAAATGCATTTCTTAACAGAAAATAACAACAAATTTTCAACAGAACAGATCAAAAACTGATGAATCTTCGACTAAAAAAATATTTTTTAACGAAAAGTGTAATAGTTGATATTTCTACCGATAAATATTTTAATTTTCATTAAAAAAAAAGTTAATTTATCCAAAAAATGCGAACTCTCAAGAAATTAGTTGAATTCTCAACCAAAAAAGACTAATTTTCAAACCCAAAAGAACGAATTTTCAACAAAATAGTTACATTTTTAAATAAAAAAAACTAATCAATTTTCTACGAAATAAGACCAATTTTCAACAAAATACATGAATTTTGAACTAAGGACCATAAATGTTTTGGCAAAAATAGTATGGTTAAATTTTGAGTTAGAAAAATAAATCTTTAACAAAGAAGACGAAGTTTCAATAAATAAGTTGAATTTTCATCTAAAACAGATACATTTTCTGGCAAGAAGAATAATTTTCAACCAAAGAGGCTTAAGTTTTGTTTACAAAATACGTGAATTTTCAAGCAAATATTTGAATTTTTAGAGGAATGTTTAACCTAATAGTTGAATTTTCAACCAAAAAGATAAAACAGTCACTCAGAAGATTAATTAATTAAGAAAACAAAATCCAAAATTTTAAATGTGATCGACTTTCCACTTCCTTTTAGATCTTATAAAATTTGCTAGACATAATTTTTTTATTCTAGATTTCTTTCGCATCTAATGTAAAAGTTCTGGAAAGCAAAAATAAAGTTGACCAATTTCCCAACAATTCAAAAAAAAAGTATGCCCTATCGTAAATAGTTCAGAAGTTAGGGGCCATCCACAACTTACGTATAAAGCAATCTAGACAAAATTATCTTTGAAACTTAAAAAAAAATTAATTTAAGCTCTTGTAGATCAAATAACTTATAGTCTCTCATAATGGGCTGCTTGTTATAAGTCATAGTTTTAAACCGTCACTTTTAACGATTTGGTTTAAGTTAAAGTAAGCACTGAAAAGTAGGAATAAGTTTTTAATGAAAAATGCGGTCTATAATAAAATTCCATAAAAAGTAGCCTACTATAAGAGACTATAACTTCTGTTCTATGAGAATTAGAATTAATTTTCGTTTTTAGTTTTAGAGATAACTTAATTTACTTCAATATATCTTGATACAATTCCGATATAGGATGTACAGTGGACAAGATATTATGCGAAAACAAACAAAATTTTACATTTTTCTAACTAAGAAACCACCTAAAAACGTAAGAATTTCTTAAATTATTACACTAGAACATTCTTCTTTTTTTGAATTACTGGGAAATTTATGAACTTTTTTTACAACTTTAACATAAAATGTACCAGAATCTTAGAATTTAAATAAAACACATGTTTTTCATACATTTTCCAAAATCTAAAAGAGAACGGAAAGTCAATAAATAATCACATAGGATTTTTTTTACGCAGAATTAAAGGTTTTTAGCAGAGAAAACTTTGCCGATGACTTGTTCCTTCGGAAAAATCACAAAAATTGATTTAAAACAACAACAAATATTATGTTATTTTAAAAGGGGGCCTAACAATTTTTTTTCATATTCCTTAAAAATACTCTGGAGGTATCTCCAAAACATAAATCCTAAGGTACGAAAAAACATGATTAAATAATAATTGTTTAATTGAGTAAGGAAATAAATATTTCAAAAATCAATTTAGGCATAAAAATGGTCACGTTTCTCGACCACAAATGCGACAAGTTCTGACGACAGCAGCAGTTCTTCTTTCTAGAGAAGAAAGGTATGCTCTTGAGCAAAGATATAACGACGATTTGGGATTCAATTATTTTCGATTCATAGAAGAACTCGAGTCTCTACCCATTGAAGTGCCTCTTTATAATGCAGTTCTTGAAGAGACAAAAAAAATTAATTCTGATAAACCGCCTCGAAAACCAACTCAAGATGAAACCAATATCGTCATTATTCTTGCTAAAATCAAAGCTAAGGTCGTTCGTGAAAGAATTAAGGTAAAGGAATTATTTATAAACTCAGAACCAATTAATATAATCGAAAATTTATTTTTAATTAAACACTGCTATATAATTAAATTCAATTGATAATAATAAATAATTTCGATTAGGTTTCACAATTTTTGAGGCCATTTGATGTTCGTAATGAACAGGTAATCAGTAGATTTGATTTCATTCGAGGGATGGATCAATTGAGATGTAATTTATCTTGTGCGGAAATCGAAACAATTATGGATGTTTTCAAACCATCTCTAAGGTTCGTGTAACCAGCACTTGGTTAATAAATTTTAATTAATTATTTTATATAATATAATTAAATTAAGGAATAAATAAATCAAGGAAATAAGTGACAGATTTCTTATGAAATCGGGCAGTCTGAACCAGGTGATTTCACTGCATTGTTTAGAGTTGAAATACATTGTTTTCCGAGCCAAACATGAGATACATATTGCTTGTTTTTCACAAGAAAACTGATTTTTTTCATGACCTTTGGACTTGAATATTCAGGTGAATTATGAAAAAATTACGAAAATTTTCTTTAAAATGTTGTTTATTCGGAACAATATGACATAGTTTAATTATATTTGCAGGAGACTGAAGTGTAATCTATACTATTTGAAATTCTTTAAAAGAACTTAATATTTCTTAAAAATGGTTCCAATAGCGTACATTTTTAGAAAAAAAAACTGCATTTTCTCCAAAAGGTTACTTCTGATGATACCTTTTAGATTTTAAATAAAAAAATTGATGAAATTATTATTTTTGCTGTTCTATTTTGATAATAAGCAAAATTCATAATTTCATTAATTTTCTTATTTGCTTTCTACTATAACGTAACGGCAACTTAAATTTACAAAATTCATAACTCAATTTCCATAAAGTTACGAAATTGTACCGTGATTTTCATAAATTTACCTTAAATTGCTGAAAAAGTTTCATAATTCTCTTTTGCATGTGAAGGTATAAAACATCCGTTATTCGAAACGTAAAACTTTTTGTTACAAGTTTTGACGTTTTCTGATACAATATATAAGAAAATTTCGCAATTTTAATTGAAAAATACTGCATTTGTAACTAAATTTTCCAAAAATTATCCTAAATTTACGAAACTTGTAATTTAATTTTTCCAAATTTATCATTATTCTCCGAAACTCATTATTCGGATGCAATCATTTTGCCAAAAAAAAAAGATAAATCCCGAATGTTGAAAAATACCGAAAATATAATCACTGAAAAAGAAAATTTGCGAAGAATGAAAATTTCTGAACTTTTAAATTAACAAAAAAAAACTGCAGAAAATCTTTATTAACGACATTTAAGTATTCCCAAATAATTAAATTCCCGGAATGATTCAAATTCCCGAAAAAATTGTATTCTTATCGGTTAAAGTAATATTTTATTTTACAGCTATATTTTCATAGTTTCAATTTTTGGAGAGTTCTTTTGAATTTACATCTATGCAGCATATACGTATATAAAATAAAATATTATTCTAACGTATTATATTAAAAAAATAAAATAATTTTTGTTTGAATTTGAAATTTTTATAATTAAAAATTTCGGCAATTCAATAATTTTAAGAGTTTAGTAATTTTGTGAAGTTGGAATTTCGGGATTTTGAAAATTCTGGTTATAAAGCTTTTGCGACTTTTTTGCACCAAGTTTGTCCCTAACTCAGAATCTAGGGAAAAAAATCTAAAAGTATCTTAACAATTTAGAGAAATACTAGTGAGACTTAAATTTAAAACAAGCTCAAGTACTTTAAAAAAGTTTCATTATTTCCAATGTCATTCCAATTTTTGGGAAACATCCAAATTAGACTCAGAAATATTTGCATGGTCATAGTATAAAACTTACGGTACTTTAGCAACAGTTCAAAAAACAGGTGTGTAGCTAATTTTTACCGGTAGTATATACAAGAAAAAGAAGTTTTTCTAAATGAAAAATCACTTTTCTATTTTTAAGAAAAAAGCACGCCATTTGAGTAATTTTTGAAAATGTTTAAGTTTCTTTAAGGCCATGTGATACTTACGTCATACGATTCCTACCAAACCGAAATTTTTTCGCAATAACTTACATCCACAAATAATTTTTTTTGCAATTCCAAAAATTTCCTATACAAACGTTCCTTAGCGCCTTTTATTCAATTTCCCAAATGGGAAACTCGATATCTCAATTCGTGTAAATGTAAGTTGTTGCGAAAAAATGTCGGTATGGTAGGAATCGTATGACGTAAGTATGTATCACATGGTTTTGAAGAATTCGAAATAGTGTAGATCATGAAATTCTGCTGTTGTAAAAAACAAAAAATACGTCTTATATTTTGCCCTGGAAAATAATGTATTTCAGTCCCAAGTATTGGCAAATATAGGATACAATACTTTTTTCCGAAAAAGTATTGTGTTTCCAATACTTATGAACACTTTTTTTCATGAGGTACCCTTTCGCACGCAAACAAGTATATAAAAATTGATGATTTTCTTTTGTTTCATCAAAATTAATATTTGTAATAGTTAATCTTATTTTAGAATAATATAACAATTTATTGATAAAGGCCAGAATTCGTTGATTACGTGAAATTCGCTTCTGCTGTCGAAGAAGCTGTGGCAATGGGATCTTTAGAAAAATCACCTCTATTAGTTCCTATTCAGCACGTGCCTTCGAAAAGTTGTAATAAGAATTTTCTTAATTTTGATGAAAGAATTTTGCTGTCAAAGGCAATGGATAAATTGTGCATCGTTAAAGAACATAATCTTGAAGAGCTTTTCATGGTTGGTTCATAAAATATTCTTCTTACAGTACAATTAATTCACTTTTATAATTTAAGGCCATGTGATGAGTGTGTCACGTGACCAGATTCCTACCTTACCGGCACTTTTTTTATTTGTCAACTTATTTTCACACGAATAGCCACATCGATTTGAAAATTTAGGATAATGAATAAGAAGCACTTAGAAAGACGACTATGGTCCTAAATTGTAATAATCGTGAAAAAAGCAACAACAAACAAAATTACAAAAAAAACTTTTTTCATGATTATTACAATTTAGGACCAGAGCCGCCTTTCTTAGTGCTTCTTATATATTGTCCCAAATTTTCAACTAGATTTGGCTATTCGTGTGAAAATAAGTTGAAAATTAAAAAAAGTGTCGGTAAGGCAGGAATCCTAAAGTATGTATCAAATACCTAGCTATAACCAGGTGGTCGAATTTAAAGAAATTATTATTTTTGTACCTAAACTGGTCAGAAATTATTGGTGTAAGCTACAAATCTAGTAAAGGGGATAATAACAATCTATAGTTTAACATTTGTTTGAAAAAAAAAGTTTAATTTGATTTAGTGAATGAAACTAAATTGCAGTCGTTTGTTAAAAGGGATTAACCACTAAAATATCAATTTCCAGAAAAATGAAAAAAGGAAGAATAAAAATAAATATAAATTAATTATATATTATTAATATACTTTCCATTGCAGAATTCAGTAGATGAAATGTAATAGGCCCTTTTCACGTATTTATTTTCATTTTGCTCAAAACACTACTCAGGCCGCTTTCTAACAAACGGCTTCCTTCATTGTTTTTAACAAAGAATAGTTATAAAAATTAATTCCGAAATAATTTTTAAGGATTTCGACAAGGAGAAGATTGGAACGATTTCTAAGGAAAAATTACTCAAAGCCCTTTCGATCAGAAAAATGTTGCATTTAATAAGCAACAACGAATTGGATGTTGTTCATAAGTGTTTTTCAGTGGAACGTACCGGTCTCTTGGAACTTGATTACAGGGACTTTCTTCGAGCGTTGCACCTGCTAAGAGAAAACAAAAAGACGCTTCCCTTCTAGAAATAATCGAGTTACAAATTTCTTCGAATTTCAAAACAAGATTCTGAAGCTTGAATTATTTTTAAACCGTTTCTCTTCATTTTCAAATATTGTAGTATTCAAAAAAGCCCCATATTACAAGTTATGTTGAATTAAAACTTAATGTAGTATTTTACTTCTAATCAATAATTTTCAGGGAGGCTGCAGATCAGGGAAAACCTGCAAAACAAGGAGAAGTCAGGGAATTTTGTTAGTGGGGGAAAGTTAGGAAAAAGTCGGACAAAAAAAAATTGCAAAAGTCAGGGAATCAGGGCCACTTTCAGGACTTCGGTCACTTTTTTCAATAAATTAAACCATGGGTTAACTATATCCTATTGAATTCAGATCTGAACCTATTTCTGAATTTTCTTGAATTCTTTTTAAAAATTTGAGAGTATTTTAAATGATTCCTGAAATTTTGAACAGATTTGAATAATTTGAAGGAATTTCACAGGAGTTTAAAGATTTCAGGGATTTCAATAATTTATAATGATTTGGAAAGATTAAAAAAATTTAGAGTATTTTGCGAAATGTCAAGGAATTTTCAAGAGCTTCAAAAAGTTTCAAGGGATTTCAAAAGATAACAAAATATTTCGAAGCAATTCAGCGGTTTTTAAATATTTTAGGGTATTTTAAAAGATTCCAATGCATTTTTAAGAGATTAAAAAATTTTCAAGGAATTTCTAAGTATTTGAAAGATTTTAGGAGATTTAAAACAATTTGCATGGGGTTTCAAAGAATTTATTTGAATTTTGGAAGTTATGGAACAATTTTATAGAATCTATAACGTTTTATGATATTTTGAATGACTTCAAGGAATCCTTTAGGATTTCTGAGGCTTTCCATGACTTTAAGAGATTTCAAACGCTCTCAAGATGTTTTAATAAATTTTCCAGGATTTCTATGCATATCAGCAGATTTCATGTAATTTTACGGGATTTTATAATATTTTAATGGACATTTTCAAGACCCGTTAGAAGTTCCAAGGGATTTCAAAGGATTTGAAATATGTCATGGTATTTTGAAAGATTATAAGGAATTTTCAAATGAGTTCAGTAATTTCATGGGATTTTTCAAAGGATTTGAAATATTTTAGGTTATTTCAAAAGATTCCAAACCATTTTCAAGAGTTTCAAAAACTTTCAAGGGATTTCCAACGATTTCAAAGTGTTTGACATATTCTAGGAAATTTTATAGGATTCCAAGCCATTTTTAACTGATTTCAATAATTTGAAGGGATTTCCAAGGATTTGAAATATTTTAGGGTATTTCAAAAGATACCAAGGCATTTTTAATTTATTTTATTAATCTAATGGGATTTTAAATGATGTTAAATATGTTAGGGCATTTTAAAAGATTCCAAGGTAGTTTCAAGAGGTTTAAATTTCAAGTGATTCCCAAGAATTTAAATTATTTTAAGGGATTAAAATTTTTTTTTACTGTCAAGGAGAATGTCCTAGAATTTTGGAAGATACAAAACAATTTTATAGAACCTTTAAGGTTTTAAAATATTTCAGAAGATGCCAATGAATTTTATAAGATTTCTGAAGATTTCAATGATTTTACGGGATGTTAAAAGTTCTCAAGGTATTTTAATAAACTTTAAATGATGTTTAGAAAATAATAATAGAATTTCATCCTTTTTGAATGGGGGTCAACAAATTCATTCACAATTAGTGAGGGCTTTCGTAGGGGTTTAAAGATTAGAAGAGAGTTTCAAATATTTTTTGCAATTCATTTGAATTCATACGGAATTAACCCTGATTTTTTTTTAATTCTTTAGGATTCTTTGGAAATATCATGAATTTGTTCAGTTTACTTTAATTCGTCTTAAATCACTTAATTCTACTCAAGTGAGTGGATTTTTTTTTAAGTCTTTAATTTTGAATTGTTTTCAAATCACTTGCATTTTTTCAATTCGCCATAACATTTTTAATAATTTGATTGAATTCTTCTGATTTTCCTTAAATTCCTTTAAATTGACTCCAATATGGCTAAAGCCAATGGAATTTTTAAAAATATAAAATGTCATCGAATTCTTTTGAATTATTCAAATTAAAAAAAAAACAACGTATGTCACATCATTAAAGCACAATTTAAGCCACTTTTCGTGTTGGAAATTAGTCACTTTTGGCCGCCCTAAGAATAATAAATTAAAAATGTATAAATTCAAATTAAAAAATTGTTTATTCCATTTATAAGAGATTATATAAAAAATTTAACGAAAATGTTATGAAAAATTAGACAGGAAAAAATGAGGTAATTTTGAAAATTAAGTGTTGTGGCCACCCTGATTTTAGATGCCAGTTTTTAATCATATTTTAGAAAATGAATGTTTTATTCTGCAATTTAGTTTTTAATACTTCAAATATTTTTTTTTTAAGTTTTTACAGCTTCAATTTGAAAATTTGAATGACCTGGAAAAGTTTTTGATGCCCAGGAATTTTTTTTAGGACATAAATTATTCGTGGTAAATGCTCAAGTTGAAATATAATACTGAATTTTAAATTGAAATTGATCTTTATGTATATTTTTTATTTTAAAAATTATTTAATTTTCAATAAATTGAAATTTGAAATCATTTTAAGAAGAGGGCTGAGAATTGAAACTCGCAGAACCATCTGACGGATGAGAGTAAAAATATTCAGAATGCTTCCATTCTCTTCCAATAGACGGCCATAGTGACCTGAAAATCGAGATATTTGAGCTGAAAATATCTTACTCGGAATTTTGTTTCTTTCGAAATGTTATTTACTATTTTTTAAATGAAATGTTTATTTATATCGAAATAAATGTTAATATTCAATTTATAAAAGTTAAAGAATTTTATTCAATTTGTATTTCTGAGCATTTGCATTATAGGTGTATATTTACTATTTACTAATTTTAAAATAATACTTATTTTTGTTTATATGAATATAATATTTTAAGCACGTATCTCGACTGATCTTCTTGAAGGCAGAGCTCTTTCAAAGCCTTATGATTCGTTTCACGAGTTTCGAAAACTTTGAAGATAATTAAGTGGACCTTAAGTCGACGAAAAAAAAGATGAGAAACCCCTGAGGTCATGACTCGTGACCTAGTTAGACAATCGAGAACCCCTTTTATCATAAAAAGAGTATCGTTACTGCCTCTCGATCTAAAAGGGCTGCATCTCAAAAAGCCTGATGGTCATCTTCTTGCAAGTAAAAGTTCTTAAAATAAAACCAGAAATCAGAATCTGAAAAAAAACTATTTTTTTTAGAATTATAAATTAAACCCCAAAATAAGCACTGCAGACGTACCAAAAAGTAATTTTATTTGTACATTTTTATAAAGTGATATAAAATTAATACAATTGTTTCAAAAATATTGGAATTTTCAATCGAATTTAAATTTTCGAATATAATGTCAACCGAAAATTTAATGTAAGTTTAAACCGACTATTCCATTTTAATTATAATTATTGATCTTCCAATTAAGAGGAAATCTGGATTTTCTCGAGCTTTCTATCTTGACGAAGACAATATAAAATGCATAAAAATGTAAATTTGATCATTTTTTATGTACATTATGTATGCACACATCTTGCGTTTATTTTTGTAGCTTTATTGATTTCTTCTTGTAATCTCGTTTCTGCTGCATGTATTTAAATTTTATTTTTACATGCCTGCCTTGTTATCTGTCATCCATCGATCTCGTCAAATATGATGCTGATGATGTTGGTTCTATCAAATGTATGTCAAGGCATAAAATTTATAAAAAATTCGGTCAAAGTAATCTTTATTTTATTTTTGGCTGATACATTAATTTAATTCGGAGATAAACCGTCACTCAGTACTATTGAAAACTGGATTGGATATTGCATATTTTATGTTATTCACTGATAATTGTATCAGATGAACACTCGGCTTATTTTTAGTATAGGAGTCATTTGATTATTAATTAATTATGTATGTATGCTTTTCAATAACCTATTTCAAGTCTGAAATATCGTTTGTTATCGCTGAAAATTACAAAAATTTTGTCTCATAGATTCAGGAAACGACCTCTCGAAAATCATGTAGGGGAAACCACCCTACAGTAGATAGGAAAAAATTCAACAGCATTTAACTGCATCAGCTTCCAAGAATAAATAAAGATGATCATTGTTAAATAAAGCTTACATATTCAATTGAATATTATTATAGAAAAACATGTCACGAAATTAATTAATTAGCTGTATTAAACATTTTTATCAGACCTGGTCAAGGGTACGATTTTGACACCTTTGTCCATCAATAGATAATCGTTTCTGGTATTGCTCCTGGGAAGTCAGAATATCCAATTCTGGATAATTATAATTTAATTATAGTTTAAATTATTGTCATTTTTTTATGTTTAATTTTCATAAAATTTAATCTGCCTTACAATGACAGAAAAGTGCAGCTTTTTTAAATACCTTGCTCCTAAAAATTATCTTTTCCGAAAGGCTCCTTAAAACACAATTAAAATTTATGAGCTTTTTAATAACTAATAATTTACACTATTTTCTTAGTTTATCATTCAAAATAATTTGAATTTAAAAACTTCACGAATCAAAATAAATAAACAAACACAACCTTTAACTTAAAACAACGGCGAGACAGTCACAGAGGTGCTAATTTTGACAGAGACATTTTTAAAAATTTTCTGATTATCTACTGTTGGTTATTTACTGTTGGAAAATGTAATATCCAATAAAAAGTCCTTAAATATTTATAAATATTGAAGAAAGAACACTCTTTATGAATCAATATTGTTCATTAAACTTCAAGCTTTGATTCTAATGTATAAAAATGTCATAACAATGTTTTATTAAGTTAAAAAGTGTGAATAAAGCAGAGGTGAAATTTTCTTTTTCAGGTTAAATATCAATTTTTTGCTCTCACGCATTAATTAATCATAAAATTTCAATGAAACTTCTTTAGAAGATATAGTATCCTTGCTGAAACGTTATACTAACAAAATTAAATTAACATTTTTTGTCAGTTTTCCGATTAGTTAAGATTATTTACTGTAAAACATTATCTACTGTAGGGAGGATTCCTCTAATTTAAATTTTAATATCAATAAGTTTATGAGAAAAAATGAACTCAAAATTATAAAACAAAAGTTATTATTATTGTTCGTATTAATTCAATTATATCACTGATATTGTATTTTTAGGAAATTCTAAACATGGAAAATGTTTATTTGCACAGAAATTAAAATGTCTCTAAGCTAAAAAAAAGTAGGTGGTAGAGTAGCATAAGTAGGAGAAACCTTTAAATTTTTATTGTCATTTCCAGTAACCTGAGTCTAAGGTAATAAAATTCGCAGTAAGTACCTCGCCCACTTCCCCATAACCTAATTACATAACAAAGATTCCCAAGGAGAAGTTTAAGTTTCCTTGGATAGTTGACGATTTTATGAACTCCAATCATTTTTAAATTATTAAAAAAAATGAAAATTAATCTTTTAGTATGAGGAACAAGTTTTCAGTTAAAAAAGTTAAAAAGTCTTTAGTGGATCATTTTGGGCCACCCGCAAGTTCACAAATGAAAATGAATGTATGAAAAGTCACTTTTCATTGTTTGAAACAATTTTTTTTTCATATAAATTAGAAACAAATTACAAAATTGGTTGTTTCAAAAGGGGACCAACCGATTGTTTTTCATTTTAGGCTCCAATTACTCGAGAGGCATCCCCAAAACAGAATCGGAAGAAACCGATATGTGCATGACGGTTTTTTCAGTAAAAATTGGTTCCTCTGAATAAAAAACTCTTGTTCACCAAATGACACCAAACGAGGGGATGAGATTAAAAAAGTAAACATTTTAATTTTTTGGCCCTTCCTCATATGTATATATAATATTAATACAGTAATTGGAGAGTAGAGTGAATGTGTAAAGAAAGATTGAAATCTATTTTTTAATGTTGATGTTTTTTTTTTTGAATCATGGATTTCAGAGAAATTGATAGAAATTGAGGAAATGGGATGAATGTGATTAGAGGACCAGTAAAAAATATTAAGGAATTTTATTCAATTAGTAAAAAACTCAGAATGGCTGTGTTACAGAAAGAATACTCGTATAAGAAAGGCTACTCGTAAAGTTGTACATTTTAGTCAACAAATTTTTTCAAACAAGTGTTTCTTGATTGATTTTTTTTCTGAATGTCTTGAATATGCATTTATTATATTTTTATACATATAAAATTATCCCCTCTTATATTACCATCATTGTAAATAAATAATTTAATGAAAATGTGTCTGTCTAAGTTATATACAATTCTGAATTTTTTGTTTGAAAAATGTGTTGAATGAGAAAGTACAGTTTAGGCTAGTGTGCGTGTTCAGATTCTAAAATTTCTGCAAAAAAGATCTTTCGAGATGTTTGGGATGAGGTTATTAAGCACGGATAATAAATCGACATTAAAGCAAGAAAATATTTGTCTCAATTCGGACCGTACAATATTTTCTTGATCCAAGGAATTTGTTCTTGCCTCAAGAAACTGTACTTGATTGCAGAAAATTAAGTTCCCTTATTCAAGTACATTTTCTTGACATAAAACAAATTTTCTTGAATTAAGAAAATATTGTATCGTCCGTATTCAGGCCAGCATTTTCTTGATTTTATGCTAATTTATTTTCTTGGAGATGAGCTGATCTTTGTTTTCTATAATAAAGTCTTATATGAGCAAATTATGTTTCGGTAAGGAATGAAAAATTAGACCAAATAATTTTTTGTATCAATCTCTATGTTTTTAATTTTCATGTAATATGCAAAGTTTAATGAATATACAATTTTTTGTTGTTCATACCGGTACTTTTCCTATAAATAATCCCTGATGAGAAAGACTACAATGGCTTCGAAGCATATTGGTTACCAAGTAGTATATAAAAAAGACAGAGAAAGAATAAGGATAGAGTAAGAGGTTGGTTTCTGTTTACTCTTTCCTCTTTCTTCCTCTTTTTTCATTTGCTATATATTTGTCTCCAACGAACTAAAAAGACGGTGGTTAGAAATGTAATATTGATTTGTGATTTTTTTTGTGTTCTGATTTTGGTGCATACATTCATAAAATAGTTTATAAGAAAGTAGATTTTGTATTTATCGAGGGATATCTATTTTTTGTTTCAAAATTACTTGAAGGATGTTTATGAAATCAGCAATTTTTAGAAATATGTGATTGTTTGGATTATTACTTTTCCTATTTGAAAACTGTAATAATTTCAATAGATTGGTTCAGAATCAACCACAATGTATGCATATATTTTTTGTAGTCATACAATAATTTAAAGAATGTTAAATTTTAAGACTGTGTTGGAAAATTGTATCTGTATTTTTAAAATATCTACATTTTTTTGTTAAGTCAAGGGTAACCCAAGAGAGTATGAAAATATGAAGCTTAGAGATCAAGGAATGTATTTTTGATGAATATGAATTTTACCATTTGAAAATATGGGAACAATTATTATTTTTACGATTTATTTGAGTTTGAGTTCAGCGTAATAAAAAATATTACGCAAAAACATTGATCATTATTCATTGCTATTTAGAATCAACGTTGATGAATCGATCCTAAAATAGCAATACAGCCCGTCGAGATAAAAAATTGCGGGACAGACTTTGAAGTGATTTTCAAAATCTTCAACTCTAAAATATTGATCTCTACTCTTGAATTTTACCTTTTTCAACTCAATACACGTTATATGTGTGAATCTCAAATATTTATAAAATGGTATTAATATTAATGAGAAAATTTTCATTTCTTTGTAGGTTGGGACAGGTGTGTGACAGGAAATTTTGTGTACTTTTTAAATTCTGATTTCAATGAGAAGATATTGGTTTTATGTGAAAATTTTAACAACTTAAGGAAAAAATTTTTCACCTAAAACAGAAATCCTAGACCGAGTTATATGAATTATTAAAACATACATAAATATAATAGAATTCAAAATAATATAGAAAATTTGGCTTTCTACACATACTTTAATCGAGTGCAAATCGTGAGACACGTAATGAGAATGTATTCTTTAAAGCCAAAAGAGTTTTAACAAAAGATAATTCACAGTTATTAAATGACAGTTGGCAATGGTTTGATTTTCAATTAAATTTTGCTCTAAAGCAAGTGCTTCACTGTGAGATAATTTAAAACCAAAATTATCATTCAAAGGAAAAGTGGAAAATGACTAGGACTTGAAGTGTTCAACTCTTTGGCAATCACCCTTATACAAATCCGACCTGAAAACATATAACGTTTTGAACAATAATTTAAAATTTTGCAATTAAGAGCATTTAAACTCGAAAATAAAGCAATTTCGAGAATTCTAATTCAAAAATGGTTCTATATTGGATTTGGCCTATACAAAGTTAGATACCAATATTGCTTCTATAGGTATTTTAATATCAATAAAATATTTAAATTCTGTAGGCTCCTTGCGTTTTCAAATAAAGAAATGCCACGTTTTTTTTAATAGGAATAAAAGAACGAAGTAAAGCTCTCTAAACCTAAACCCTATTTGTTCACCCTTGCCTTAGTGCTTCACCTGGCACGTGGCGATTTTCCATTTCAATTCTCCGCAACACGAACTACTTGACTTTTTGACATTCATGTCCAACCTTACGTTAATTGAAGTCCTGTACTGACTTTTTAATAAAAAAATGACTTTGAAGAAATTTGTTTCAAAAATCCCATTTTTGTACAAATATTAATTTTAATTAAAACAATTAAACATTATTTATTTATTTTTCGGACAGTTATTTCCTCTATGAATTTAAATATAATAATTTCACTTTGTTAAACCTAATATTGATCTAAATATTTTTGCTGATGATGGGAGAATTTTATGCTTAAACCTAACAAGAAAAGTTTCATCCCTTTAGTGCATGTGGAACCCACCCAAAATCAACCCATAAGGTTTGAAAAATTCTGAAACACAAATTGCAAAGGTGGAAATGTTTTGACTGATAATCGTAGAATTACATGCCAAAAGAACTACAAAAGAGTTTCATCATCTAGCGCGTGTAGAATCTACCACCAAATAACCCCTAAAGTTCGTAAAATTCTATGAAAAGACACTTTTATGAAAATTCGAAATTATTGGATGATAATGACAGAATTTCCAGCCAAAAGCAATCCAAAAAGTATCCTCCCTCTAGCACATATTGTGTAAAACATCCTAAATCAATCCCTATTGTTTTAAACATTCTGAAAGAACACACTAATTTTAAAAGTCAAAATATTTTCGCTGATCATAGCAGAATTTCATTCCAGAAGTAATCAAAAAAAGTGGCAAACCTTCAGAGTGTGCGAAGCCCACACTAAATCACCCGTTGATGTTTCAAAAATTATATAAGAACGCTAATTACATCCTGAGAGAAACAAAAAAACGAATTTATTTCTTCAATGTATGTGAAATTCACTTCAAATCAACCCCTAAAGTTGTAAAGATTCAGTGAAAAGACACTAATTTGGAAAGTCGCAAAGTTTCCACTGATAATGGCAGTATTTTTTATTAAAAGTACTGAAAAATTACTTTAAAAAATCCCTCTAACGCATGTAGAAACCACTCTAAATCAACCCATGATTGTTAAAAATTTGTGTAAAAAATGATACTAATTCAAAAAGACAAAATGTTTTTGCTGATTGTAGGACAATTTTATGCAGAAAGTATCCAAAAACTATTATTCCTCTGATGCATGTAGAAACGAACCTAAATCAACCCCTACATTTTCAAAATTGTGTAAAAACATACTAATTTAAAAATTCGAAATATTTTCACTGATAATGGCAAAATTTCATTCCAAAAATAACCGCAAAAAAATTCGAGCCTTCTAACGCATGTGGAACCGACTCTACATGAACCCATAATGTTTCAAGAATTGTGTAGAATGACATTAATTTAAAAATTGGAAATGTTTTCGCTGAATATAGAAGAATTCGATGCAGAAAGTATCCAAAAACTATTATTCCTCTGATGAATGTGGAAATCAACCCAAATCAACCCCTACATTTTCAAAAATTATCTGAAAAAACACTTATTTAAAAAATTGAAATCTTTTCACTGATAATGGCAGAATTTCATTCCAAGAATAATCAAAACAAGTTTGAGCCTTCAAAAATGGTATAAGGCCGCTAATTTAAGAAGTCAAAATGTTTTCGCTGATAGTGACAGAATTGCATGCCACAAGCATCCGGAAAAAGTTCCATCCGCCTAGGGCATATGCTAGAAGGGTGGAACTTTTTTTTGCGCTTTTGGCATGAAATTATGCCATTAATATCGAAAAAATTTCAAATTTTAAAATTAGTTGGTTTTTAAAGAATTTTTAAAACTTAGGGGTTGATTTAAGGTGGGCTGTATATGCACTAGAGGAATGAAACTTTTTTTGTTACCTTCTGACATAAAATTTGGTTATTTTTAATGTAAACATTTCGTCTTTCCAAATTAGTGTCTTTTATAGAATTTCAAAAGTTAGGGGTTGATTAAAGTGTGTTCCACATGCGCTAGAGGCAGGATACTATTTTCCGGTATTTGTAACATCAAATGTGTCATTTTCAGCAAAAAATTCTGACTCTTTAGGCAAAAAAAGAAAAAAAATTTCTTGCGTTTTTCGTAAACGTTGTGAACTTCAGACTCATCTATTTTGAGATGCCGTTTATAAATAAAACAGTAGCCTACGATTGACGTCAAAAAATAGTTTCGTGTCTATAATCCGAGCTACAATCTTACATTGTTAGAAATTATATGTTCATATTGCTGACAATTAGAGTCATTTTTAATTACACACATGTAGAAATTAGTTTCAACATACATATGTTTATTATAATAACAGTCTTTTTAATTTCTTCTTTATGTAATTTTTCTTTAATTATATTGTCTTTTGAAATTGAATTACGTGAAAAATCTACCATACAAAATGCCTCTAGAATTAAAATAAACATGGCCAGTTCCAATCTTTACGCATCGTGAGTGTTATATTACATGCAACCGCGAGTTCATTATTTATTAAAACAGGGAAGATATAATTGTCTGCGTGCGGAAAGATCGTAATTATAATATAATTGACTAACCGATATAATTGAAAACAACTTCGTAATAATTAATTACTGTCGCTGCCACTTGCATAATCAGACTTTCGCGAAAATCATAATCTGATCACAGGAAAGTGAAGTGTTATTTTAACACCAACATCAGTGTTTATGTGACCTGAGCATGAAAACAAGCCCCATGAGTGTTATTTTGACCCTTTTAACCGAGTAGAAATGAGCTGACTTGGAAATGCACCTCAATATTGTTAATTAGCGTCTTTGATCTAGATGCTAAAAATATTCTAAAATCTACAACCGATATGATTCATCTCCAGTAGGGTGACAAAAAAAAAAATTTCGAATTTTCTGCGGCCCTTCTCCCATTTTGTTAGATTTCCAAAAAAAGTGAACACGTGTTTTTGTGTGTGTGTAAATTCCATCCAAAACCTGAAAAGGTATAATAAAGTATGGAAAATACTTTTATAATCTCATGCAAACTCTACGAGGAATACGAACCCAAAATTAATAATGATATAATAATAATCATTAATAATAATCATTAATTTTTTATTTTAACCGTCTTAGGTCCCTTTCATGGTGGCATAAATATTACTCCATGCAAGTGCAATAAGGATTTTGCGGAATATTGCCCTCAATTATTTCTTTTGTGTATTTTTTAATTAATTTTTTCATTGTTTCAACAATTATTGTTAATTTGAACAATTTTATTTTCATGGAATATCGTGAATTAAGGGTGTTATATGAATGTTATGGTCTATCTCATGAACTTGGGGAGCGTATTTTCTCATTTCGATTGCTTTTTCATTGTTTGAACAATTTATTTTTGTTTAAGTCCAACCCTTTAACGGAAAAAGCTAAAAAATCTTACTTTCTTGGTTTCTTAACAAGTTTCAAAAGTTTGCCCTAAATCTTACCATTACCTTGCAATATTATACTTTGATAATTTTGGGTAACAAATAAAAATCATTTTAACAATTAAAAGTAGGTTAAAAATGTTAGAATTACGTAAAAGAAATGGAACGTATGAAAAAAAGTTAATTGTTGAAACAATATTTATATGTTTAAAAAATTTATTATCGTATAATATTGCAAGTCAATGGTAAGATTCAGGCTAAGCTTTTGAAACTAGCAAAAAAGTAAGGTTTTCTAGTTTTTTTTTTCCGTTAAAAAGTTGGATTGGAACAAAAAGATATTGTTTGAACAATACAAAACAATAAAAATAATAATAAACGCCCTCTGAGTTGATTAAAAAATACAAGCTATCTTCTTATTTATTCATTCGTGATGATATATGACAAAAAATGAGAAAAAAAGTAATAATTAAGGGCATTATTCCTCAAAAACTCTATTGCATCGCCTGGGGTACTTTTTGTGGAACCATAAAAGGAGCTCGGGCGGGGGCTGTAAAAAAATTGATGATGTATTCCTATTCCTTGAAGAGTTTTCATGAGGTGATCAAAGTATTGCCTATACTTAATTATACATTTTCACAAAATAGTGGCGGCAGAGGGGTGGTGCCGCAAAAAAATCAAAACTTTAGATTTTTTTTGGCCACTCAAATCTCCGGCTTCATGAACAAAGCCTAGAGTAACAAAAATGTGCGAAACCGTATAAATAATAGGTTAAAGGAAAAGAGGAGGAGTTTAAGCGTTTCAAGGAGTGGGTCAAGAGATATCGACCATGTAAGGAGTAGTTCGTGATCCACCAAACACCAACCTACGTAACACCCACGTGACTTTGCAAACATTAGACACATCTACATAGTCATTATCTTTATTTTTGGATATTTTTTTTGTTGTATTTGAAAAATTGTAGGAAAAAGAAACCAATTAGATAACTTGGAATTTTTTTAAACGGCGTTAGAACCCTAAATTCGTATCATATGATGTCGGAAAGAATTATAATATTGAGGACAATTATTCCAAAAATATTAATTGGCAGTAAATTCCAATATTTTTTTCTGAGTATAGATCTGGAATAAGACCAGAAACTAGTAGAATCAGTTGAGCTGATGTAGAAACCAGCCAGTAGTGTAGGCGGTTTTGATCAGCCGCCCATTCAAGTGTTTTGGCAAGCCATACATTCAGTTTTTGTCAATGAAAAAAACCTGTAGATTAGAAGGCTAAACTTCCTCTTTTTTTACCCGTTTTGTCTTTTACTTTTTTTGAAGATTGCAATTTAAATATTGGTTTGTGCAATAATAAATAAATAGACAACTGATTATTTTTTCTGAAGTCTAATTTATATCTAGTTCGAGAAGCCTTTTATGATGAGTAATTTTTGAATGAAAAAATATATGAAAAATTGTAATTTCGAAATATTTAAAGCTTCCATGAATAGACTAAATCCGATACGGTGTTGCTTATATAATCTGCAGGAAGCGAATTTCTGCTCTCTCGTATTTACCTACTTTATTACTTGTTGTCATGTATTCAGCAAGCAGCAATAGAATTGCTGATTCAACACGAACAGTGGTCAAAACACATTCGTTTGCTCTCATATTTAAATGAATTTCTCCCACAAAAGTGGGAATCAGTATTTGTCAATTTTTTCTCGAGCAAATTTTCAGTAGCGAAACAAAATTATAAAATCGCTTTGTTTAGGTATGTGAAAGGTTCTTTTTATAGATGAATAATTCTAGTTGATTTTACAGGGTGTATGAATGTCAGGGGAAATCTGAAAATCAGGGAAAAGTTAGGGTATTTTGTTAATCAAGAAAAGTCAGAGGATGGGCAAAAATGGCAAAAGTCACGGAATTCCTGTATGAAGCACATAGGCATATAGTCACTTTTTTCGCAAATCACTCTTTAGTCCCTTTTTTAAGATAAAGTCATTAAAGTCACTTTTTAAAATGAAAACATGAGTTTTCTTTCAATTAATTAACCTATGGATTAACTACTATTCAATTCAGGTCTATACCTTTTTTGAATTTTCCTGAATCATTTTGAAATATTTTAGGGTATTTAACAAAAATTCCGAAATATTCTCAATAGATTTCAATAATAAGTTGGAGGAATTTCGAAGAATTTAAGAGATTTTAGGATACTTTAAAAATTCCATAGAATTTTCAAAAGCTGTAAAAAGTTTCAAGGGATTTCAAAAAATTTAAAAGATTGAAAAGTTTTTGGGTATTTAAAAATATTTAATGAAATATTTGAAGGTATTTCAAATGATTCGAAGGAATTAAGGGCATTTTTTAAAACTTACAAGGAATTTTTAAAAGCTTCAAAAAGTTTCAAGGGATTTAAAAGATTTCAAGGAAGTTTAAAAGGTTTTGAAGAATTTGAAATATTTTAGGGTATTTTAAAAGATTCCTAAGATTTTTAAAAGATTAACAAATTTCTAAGAATTGTATGATTTTTGAGGATTTAGAAAAAAGGTTCATGGGAGTTTAATGATTGAAGGAGTTTAAAAGCTCTCAAGGTATTTTAATCAGTTTCTCAGGATTTCAGAAAATATCATTAGATTTCATGTAATTTCACGGGATTTTATAATATTTAATGGGCTTCAAAGTATTTATGCATAAAAATTAAGGGTTTTTGTAGGAATTCCAAGATTTTCAAATGTTTCAAGGGATTTGAGAAGATTTAAAACATTTAGGTACGTTGAAAGATTCCAAGGTATTTTCATAAGCTTCGAAAAGTTTCAAGGGATTTCAATTGATTTCAGTAATGTGATGGATTTCAAAGAATTGAAAATATTGTAGAGTATTTTTAAAAGATTCCAAGGCTTTTCCAAAAGATATAACAATTTCAAGGGATTTCAAAGTATTTTAATGATTTAAAGGGATTTACAAAATTTTGTATATAGTTGTAAATAAATTCCTAGAATTTTGAAAGATATGGAACGATTGCACATACAGGTCCTATGAGGTTTAAAAATATTAAAATATTTGAATACATTTTTAAGGATATCGGCAAATATCATTAGATTTGATAGAATTTCACTGGATTCTTAAATATTTTAGTGGATTTCGAAGAATTTATCTACAAGAAGTAAGGGATTTTGTAGGGTTTCATGGATTTGAAGAGATTTACAAATTTTTTTTTAAATTATTGGAATTCATTTGAAATTGACCAAAAATTCTCATTAATTTATCCTGAATGCTTTAAAAAATATTTAATTCTCATGAATTTGTTGATTTTTTTTCTAATTCAATTGAATTATTTTTTATTTAACTTTGATTGATTTGCAGTCTTATGAATCGTATTCTTTTGTGTTATTTTAGGTAACTTTTTCCGTTCGAATAGGTCACTTTTTAATTTTTTTTCAAGCAAATTAAGTTGCTGCGACCCAAAAATAATAAGTTGAAAAATCCTAAAAATGTTACGTGATTATAATTTTGGTCTTTAAATAATAGTGGTCGGGGAGAATGAAAAATTGGTCATGGAAAAATGAGGGAAAATTCAGGGTATTTTGAAAATAAAGTTTTGCGGCCGCCCTGTTTTAGGATACAAAAGGATCACTTCAACTTGAAAAGATTAATCGTTGTTTTTCACAATATATTTATCGAGGAAAGAATGGATCAAAATGCAGTACAAATTACATTTTTTGTCTTTCCACAACTTTTTGGTCCATCTGTTAAAATGTAGACAGTGTAGGTATATAAAGGTTGTAATCAATGTAAAGCTAAGGCACCCACCTTGGCTATATAATGTATAATAATAGAAGACACGAGGGAGTGTATAATAAGTATATTAGTATACATAATATGAGCTTCTGTTTCTGAGAAAGAAACTTAATATAAGCAGTATAAATTTAGAAATAGAATATATGTGAACACCTGAGTCGAACTTGATGAATAAACTCCATTCTATATCACTAAAAGTTCTTTCTAACTCCCATAACTATAAATCGGATTTAGTGGTAAGGAACCAGAAAACAAAAATTAAACCCTGGGGTTGGTCTCAAAGCCACAACCCCATTTCAGTGAAGACCCTAAAAAAACTGAATTCTTCCTAATATTATTCAGCAAGCCTCTAATTTTATGAAAGAAATTTACCCCCAAAGGGGTAGTCTTAAATTACAAAACCTTCTCAAATATAAAATTTGTTCTACAAACCCATAAAAGTTCAAATCAATCCTCGAGGTTGATCTCAAAACCCCCACCCTTTCTGAGGCTTTATCCCAGCTACACACAATTTAAAAACTCGTCATCAAAATATTGATAGTATTCCTTATACTCTTTTCATATCAAATTGAGTCGTGCATATAAAAAATCTGGGTCTAGCCCCACGAGATTAGATGTCTTTATAAATTTGGATTTTTCAAGAAGAATGCAGCTACCTGAGGGTATATATTTCCCAGATTTGGACAAGTTGGGCACATATCTTTCGTACATCCAGATAAGACAACCCCAAACCCAAAACCTAACCCTAACCCCTATCCAACCCCGCTCATAAACGTTCCTGTTGTTTCCCTCGACACTCGTAGTGGTTGCTTCACTCCGCGCAGAATCGCGTTTCTACCAATCCACGCCCCCCACCCCGCGACTTCGGGCCACAGGGTGGGGATGGGTTGCACCCCCGCGGTGCCCCGTGACGTCACGGAAACAAAATCAATATCATACCCTCCGTTCATGTGAGACTCCGAAGGCAACTGCCGGTTCAGTGCGGGGTGTCCGCCGCGACGTTAGGGACGTCGAAATCACGTCGCTTCGACGACCGGCGACGTTGCTCGGCTCGGACCTTTTTTTCCGAACCTCACGTAAGACTCAAGGATCATTTACATGCTCCCCTGGTCACATCAATCGGATCGGTCTCCCCTGGCAAATTTTTCGGGTGACTTCTAAAATCTGGTGATGAGAGAGTTGTGCCTCCTTGTAATACACAAATTATCAACTTGACAAATGATTAAAGTACATATACAGAAAATTTATTAATCTTTATGGGAATTCAATTTCATTTGTAACAATTGTGAAAGCGATGTTTCAACGTCCGAGGTAACGAGCAACGAATGTTCCAACGAAGAGAGGTGATCACCCCGCGCGATTGTGAGTAAAGAAGTGCTCATAATTCGGAATTGTACTTTTTTATTTAATTATTTTTGATGTTTTTTTTTAAATGTTGACAAGGTTCCGCTGCTGTTAATTTTAATTTAGATTGAAAATGAAATGTAGGGAATTTTTGTATGGTTTATATTATTGTAGTAATGTTGAGAGATTCTGGATTTGGGGGAATATAATTTGTTATCGCATGGGAATTTTTATTTCTAACATTAGTGATAATTAATTATAATCGAAAAATCTGGATATCATTTTTTACTAACAACGAGAGATCATGAGTTGCGGAACTTAGGGCTTTAGAGGGCGAATGTACATCGCCGTCCGTTACATAAGTACTTGCCGATATATCAAGGTTTGAATATGTTCTTTTTTTAAACTCTTTTGGCTCTCTCAATTTCATGATCAAGGATGAAAGAAGAGTGTCTTTAAAATAATAGTTCTATAAGAAAAACCATTTATAATTTAAAAATATTATCTACGGGGTCAGTTTCTATTGAGTTCAGCTGTAAATATGCCTGTGAATTTAGGGTTTAATTTATTGACTGACAGAGTAAAGCACTACAAGAAATTAAATTAGATGTAACCTTTTTTTAGTTTTAGACCGCATCGGTGATTCTATTATACCATTCTTGAATTAAACGTTGGGAACATTTTTTGGGTTAAAATATTATTCTGCAAGAATTAGTGGATTCAGGATTTAAGGAAATTTGATTAATGATTCAGAAAAGAAATTTTAATTGAAAAATTACAGTTTTGCGTTTGCTTTATTATAATAAAAAAAGTGATTATCGATAATGTTATAATAATGTACAATTTTAGAATTTTAATTTGCATTTGCAAATTAATTTGAATCCCTGCTTTATGTTCATTTTAATTCACGTTGAAATACGTACAACAAAAAGAGAATTAAAAAATTCTTTTAAACATTTTTTTCAAAGGTCCTGAAAAATTGGTTATATAAGAACTGTATTGTATGATATAGCTCTGATCGATAAATCTTCATCACGAAGGGAGGAGTCGCGATGAATATTGATTTTCAATTTGTCGACCATTATCGAAGTTTCTGGTCGTCTCGAAATTCAGGATGAGCAGTGAAATATTTTTCATAAGTTTGGCTAGTTGTCCAGAAATTTTGGGACGGCTAGTCCACACCCTTTTCCAACTCTTCCAATTTTTCAGAACGACTAGACGCAGCCATCTATTATATAGATACTTTTTATATTACATTATAGTTAAGTAAAAATAAAGTTGTCAAAAATTCCCTCTCAATTATTATTTTATACAGTTAATTATGAATCTCACTTCCATTTGCCAAAGATTACACCTGAAAGAGGGTTTGTTTGGTTTAATCAAATTATTTTCGTGTATATTTAAGAATAATTATTCAATTTAATAAAATATTAGTCGTTTCAACCGGAAGAAACGTGGTGATATAATAAAAGCTTAAAATCTATAAACTAATTTTTAAGAGTTAAATCAAATTTAATTGGTAGATTTATTGATCTAATTGATCCCAAATTTTCCGATAAATTCGTTTTTTTTAGCATTTGACACGAAGCAGGATGATAAATCGCCACGCCCTCTGCGTATTAATAAAATAGAAGTACCGTGATGCTTTATCGAGCTTCTTGTACATTCTTGTAAATTCTTTTTTTTTGAATTTTAAATTGAACTATAAAGTCTGCGATATATATATATATATAAATAAAGTTGCGGACACAGATTGTATTATTTACACTCCAGTGTACACGGGTGCCCTGAGGTTAATTTTTTTCGAAAGTCTTGTCACTTCGAAAATCATTGCAGATCTATATTCTAGATCATTTTTTACGTTCAAACACGCAATGAAGGAAATCGCAGATAGTGCCGTCTTTTTTTAAGGCCACTTTGAAAAAAAATTGTTCACAAATTATAATACTTTTTATGACGCTTATTTTCGACTTTTTCGACGCCTATGAAACGAGGCTAAAGCTCTACTTTTTACTCCCTAGGGAGTAAAAAGTACTTTTTACTCCCTAGGGACTGAAAAGTGACGTCAGAGACGGATAATGAAGATTATGCATCTATGAGCTTGCATTTTATGATTATCAGCCCACTCACAGTAAAAACTGAGAGGAAATTTTGGTTACAGTTAATAGAATTTGACGGTTATTTATGGAAAGTTACCATATATACCTGTAAAATTACCATAAATTACCGAAATTTTCCGGAAATTTATGGAAATTTGTAAAAATGAATTTTTCGTATTCCATGGTAAGTTAACATATTGACCTATAAAATTACCATAAATTACTGGAATTTTCCATAAATTTCCGGAAATTTATGGAAAATTTCGGTAATTTATGGTAATTTTACAGGTATATATGGTAACTTTCCATAAATAACCGCCAAATTCTATTAACTGCAACCAAAATTTCCTCTCAGTTTTTACTGTGAGTGGGCTGATAATCATAAAATGCAAGCTCATAGATGCATAATCTTCATTATCCGTCTCTGACGTCACTTTTCAGTCCCTAGGGAGTAAAAAGTACTTTTTACTCCCTAGGGAGTAAAAAGTGGAGCTTTAGCCTCGTTTCATAGGCGTCGAAAAGGGCTGAAATCATGCATGTGTCTTAAAAAGTATTATAATTTGTGAACATTTTTTTTTTCAAAGTGGCCTTAAAAAAAGACGGCACTATCTGCGATTTCCGTCATTGCGTGTTTGAACGTAAAAAATGATCTAGAATCTAGATCTGCAATGATTTTCGAAGTGACAAGACTTTCGAAAAAAATTAACCTCAGGGCACCCGTGTGGAGGGTCGTTCGACTTGGCACAGGAATATGTCAGGGTTGCACGCAAGTTTCAGAGTTTACTCTATGGGCATGTCAGGAATACTCAATGAATTAGCGTCGTTAACGAAATTAATGCACGGAAAATGGCAATAAAAATACTCAAAAGAGAAGTCGACCGGCGCACATTGGAGAAAAAATTACCTTTTTGATTCAAAATAACGTGCAGCTCACAGATATTGACCATTTAGGACGGAAAAAATTTCAAAAAAAGCTGATAAAAGTTTAAAGAAAGTTGTCGAGCTTAATTTTTGATTTAGTTCTTGAATTTTGTTTTATAAATTAACAAATATGACGAAAAAAGTAGCCATTTTTAATTACCTACGTTTCATAGATTTACGTTACCTAAAGATATTTCATCTCATTAAACGGGCAAAAAAAATGTATAAACAATTCTATGATTTTTTCAAACAAATTTAATAAATAAATGTATTCACTGGGCATCTTTCGACGGAAAAATTCCAGTCCTTTTCATTGGGAACTTCACGATAATATCAGAAAAATTCATGATTAGTTGAATAATTTTATGTCTTTTTTAAACAAACTTAATAAACAAATGCATTATTCTAGTATTTTTCGAGGAAAAAAGTTTTTTCATTCTTTTGATAAGGCTGCAAGCTTCCAGATCTAGTAAAATTACCTTTTTCTGCCACTTTTGTTCATAATACACTATTTTCCGTTGAAAAATGAGTGAATAAGGCATTTTTTGATTAAATTGGTTAAAAAACATGAATTAAAGAAACTGAAATTGAAGAAAAAAACAAGTTTTCCGTCGATAAATGCGCGAATAATGCATTTTTTTATTGGATTAGTTAACAAAATCATAAAATTGAATAACATATTATGAATTTTGCTGAAATTATCATTAGATTTTTAATTTTAAAAAAATCTGGCATTGAAAAAAACTGATTTTTTCGTCGACAAATGTCTGAATAATTAATTTGTTTATTAAAATTGTTTATAATATTAACAAGAATAATCTTAAGAGTAATTTTTTTAAATTATAATATTTTTTCCATCCAAATTTTTTACAATATAACTTAAAAAAACATATAATTAATGGAAATGATAGAAAAGACGCTTTCAACAAATAATTTGCTTACAAATTTTTTTATTATTATTGTATCATGGTGGAATATCTTCAAGTAATTTAAAACTGTAAAACGTACGCGATTACAACAATAATTTTCCTGTTATTGACGAGCACAGGGAATGTCAAATAGAAAAAATTGTTATTTTTTTCGTTATATTTGTTCAAGCTCAACAACTTTCTTTGAAATGTTATCTGATTTTTTCGAATTTCTTGCGTCCAAATCGGTCAACATTTGTGGGCTGTACGTCATTTTGAACAAAAAAAGTAGTTTTTTCCCATTTTTGGATAAAAATAGATCGACAATACAATTCTTAACGGATTTCCATGCTTTTTTTAGAAATGACCGTAAGTCTGCCAGGTATAACAAGGGACTGCAGATATTTTGCTCCGACTAAATATACTGTTCGTAGATTTTTGGCCAAAGAAAGTGCTTTTGCCGACGCACATTGGGGCAAAATGATGAAAAATGGTAAAAAATACAATTCCGGCTACAATTTTATGTCGATTTCCAATTTTTTCTTCTAAATTGAAGCTATCTAAATTTTTAAGAGATTTTCCTAAATCGGTTTTAAAAAGAAATTATCTTTTTTACTTTTTTTAAACATAAATTTGAAAAAAGTGGTAAAATTTGAGATTTGGTTGCATTAATAATACGTAATTAATTCAAAACGATTGATATTAGTGTGTATTCGATGAATAAACATTCGAGAAGGATAACTTGATGGTTTATTATAAATTAATAATTTTGTATTAACAATTATATTGTTATAAACAATTGTAGGTGATATTTGAATGGTTTTGGATATTTATGATGTGATGTTCATTTTCAATCCAATTTAATGTAATGAACAAACATTAACAAATAAGAAATGTATTTATTATTGTTATAAACAAAATGTATAAAAAAATGCACAGTTTAAGCAACTTTTTTAGAGATTCAGTCACTTTTTTTCAAACGTACTTTGTTAAGTTCGCTAGTGATACCTTAGTAGACTATATTGCCATTTCATGAAAAATGTGGTTGTTATAAACAAATTTGATAAGGAAATGCCCAGTTTGCCTAATTTTTCATTATTTGAGGCACCTTTTTTTTAGAACGTTTTCCTTTAAATTGCCAATTATGCTTCCGTAAACTATTTTTCATTTCATAACTGTGATAGTCCAACAAATCACATTTCAAATAAAAGCACCTGAAACTCTTAAAAATTGCCTGAACCTCGAATTCCTTCTATAGAATTTGTTGATAACAATCACGGTTATAGAATAACAAATAATTTTACTGAAGCATACCTGGCAAATTAAACAAAACATGTTTTTAACAAAAGTACCTCAAACACTAAAAAATTGCTCAAACTTAGCATTTGTTTATAAAATTTGTTTATAATAATCACATTTGTCATGAAATGGCAATATACTTTACTAAAGCATCACTAGCAAGCCTAACAAAGTATGTTAAAAAAAAGTACCTCAAACTCTAAAAAATTGTTCAAACTGAGCATTTGTTTGTTAAATTTGCTTATGACAATAAGCAATACATTTTTTTTCGATTTTTCAAATGGTTTTGTATCGCTTTAAATTGGATTATGTGTTATTAATTTGACCATATCTTGAATTTTACTATTTTTTTCACATTCATGTTTAAACAAAGTAAAAAAAAATCTTTTTAAAATCGGCCTTGAGGGAGATCCTAAGAATTAAGTTGGCTTAAATTTGGGTTAACTTTAAAATCGATTCAAAATTGTAGCTGGAATCGTAGTTTGAACATTTTTTTGTAATTTTGCGGCGTCGCGTCGGCTATCCCAACAAGCAAAATTCAAGAAAATATTTACAAAAATTGCAAGAAATACTGAAGTCACTTCCAGATTTTTATTATTTTATAGACTCACTTACAATGCTCTTTTTCAATTTTTCAAATTACAATTACCAATAATTTATAATAATAGAAACAAGTACATAAATAGATGAAATCGACTGCTCCATACAATGTGGAATCAAGTTCAGGGCAGACCGTATAAAAAATCAGATTGCAGTTGTTCTTTATACGGAATCAAGTTCTCTGCAATATTGACTATTGTCTAGAGTTTCTTATTATTTTATTATGTCCTGCAGAACGGTGTGCTTTTTTACTTTATATCGAAAGATCAAGCTGTCAAAAAATAGACTTGATTCCATATTGAGAAGAACTCAAACCTAATTCTTCATACAGACTCATTGGAACTTGATTCTATATTGTATGGAGCACTTGAAATATTATTTTCTTAATTTCTATAATAAATTATTTAAATTATTGAACTGTCTGCCGTTACGGAATTTTCGTAATACTAGCCCCAGCGGCATTCTTGACCCGTTAGTTTGACGGAAAATTCCGTAATACTAGTCAGTGCCTTCAAGTATTAGTTTAATTTTTGTACTATGAGACATTATTTACTGATAATTATTCATGTAAAAAAAGCATAATATCTGAATCGAACTTGTGCTATTTGTAGAAGACGGAAAACAGTATAAGTTGGGCAAATGTAAATGCGAGTGTCATGTTGACGTATAAACTGTCACCCTATCTGGTATTATATTAACGATGTGAAGTAGTTTGGAAAGAACAAATGTTATTTTACGTATAGCAAAGTCATATATAGGAAAAGTGTGTTCACACCTCAAGAGTAATCCGATGCCCTTGAGGAGAACTCACCCCTGACCTTATCCTCTTCACTATAGGAAGAATAAGTTACCTCTTGATTATTTTCTCTTTCTTCTGCGCTATAATAAAAGTCCAGCTTGTTTATAATTAAACAAAAAAAATTGAAGAAGCTTATTAAGCGTGAATAATGCTTTAAAATTAATAGTAAAGTTTGGAAAGTCTTTATAAAATCATACCAGTGTTCTGTTAGAAACATTATAGTTAGTATATTTTCTTACCTTACGAAAAGTATTCTGTTTTTATTGTTTATAGTTAAATTGTGATAAACTAATAATTTCAAAAATAAGATACAAAATAATATATTTTGACATGAACGGTATTTTATAAAAAATGAACTCTAGTTTGGTTATAAAAAAGGCTGTGTCTAGTTCTCCCGAATAATGGAGGGAGCTGGAAAAGGAGATGAATTAGTCATCCTGAAAATTCGGTATAACTAGCCAAGCTTACAAAAAAATTTGGACTACTCTTCCCGAAATTCGGGACGACGAGACACTTTGTATTAAAAAATATGAAATTTCACGAACAGTCTGGTGAATGTAATTAACGATACTATTATTAAAAATGGTTTATTTAGAGATTCAATTGGATGTAGTAAAATTGTTTTGTAAGGTATGAGCTTGTGAATTTTTACTTTAACAAAACGAATATTTTCAGGCGGAATCAAGCTCGGAATCAAGTAGATTTTTAATTCCTTCAAATTTTTATTAGTAGATATAATGAAAATATTTTCTATATATATTTTGACAGAAAAAAAGTGTCATTACAACTTTTATTCTATCGGGGTATTCATTGCCCCCTACCATTAAAAAAGAACTTGTGAAGAGATTTTTTATTGTTGAAAATTTAGATAGTAAAATGATTTTTAAATTAAACTCAAACTCTTTTAAATTCACTTGAATTGTCTTGAATTTCTTGAAATCTCTTTTAATTCTTGAATTTGTTATAAATAATAAGCATTCCCTAAAATTCTCTTTATATAGTTTAAAATTGTGTAAATTCGTGTGAATTAACCTTGATTTGAGCTAAATTCAGTTATGTGCGATTTTCTTGAAATTATGTTGATGTTAGTAGAATTTACATACATTCTGTGGAATTGACTTATAAATTTTAGTAAAATTATTTTCCTTTCTAACGAATTCTCTTAAATTAACTTGAACTGAGTTAAATTTTATTTAAATAAAGACCCTTTTTGCTTGAATTCTCTTGAATTCGATTGAAAATTTTTGCATTCAGGTAGATTCACTTGCATGTCATTGAATTAATTTTGAATGAAGTCATATTATTCATATTTCTGATAAATTGACTATAATTTAATTGTAATTCCTTTATGTTTACTTTGATGCAGTTAAATTTTCTTTAATTTTTAATAATTCTCTTAAATTTATTTCAATTCCATTTTCTTTACTTTTAATTTCCTTTACTTATTCAAATATAACTATTTTTTGTTTTTCTCAATTTCGTTGGATTAACTTTGATTTGATTGAGTTCCTTCGAATTTCCCTTAATTCAGTTAAATTAATTTTAATTCCGTAAAGAATATGAATTCTTTGTAACCCAACTAGATTTTAGTTGAATCGTCTTGAATTCCATGAGATATAGATCAAAATTTTAGTGGAAATTCGGCTGAATTTTGGTATATTAAAATTTTAATGTTAAATGTGGTTGAATAATTTCCTAATTATTGATGTTTTAAAAGTTATAATTTTAAATGATCCAACTTCTTATACGTTAGGCTAGTTGTGCTAAAAATCAGGTCTCTGGAAAAAACTTCTCTGTAATTTTAATAATTAGAATGATATTAACAGTCATGTCTTATGAAAGAAAGAATATTATTTTTGATGGAAAAGTTTGAAACTGACCAAAAAATGATTATTTTAACAATAGTTGAATTAATTTAATTTTTTCACTGTTGCTTTTTACCAATTTTGCAAAACTGGTTGAATTGTGATAAATCATGGCTTTTTTTAGGGAAAATATTTCCTACAAGTCTACTGTTTCTAATTTATTTCTTTAAAAAATATTTGTTTCTTTAAATAAAATTGTTTCAATGGTTTCAGCAATGGAAACTTTACTTTCAAAATTAGAAACAGTAGAGTTTTAGAGAACGTTTGCCAAAAAAAGCCATAATTTATTGTAATTCAACCATTTTTCAAAACTTGGTGAGAAGCGATAGTGAAAAAAAATAAAATATTGAATTAAAATATTTTGTTCAGAGATCAGAATTTTGGCACGGCAACTGTAGCTCAAAATAAATATTCTGGAATTGAAAATTTAATAAACCCTCTTTCTGAGTGTTCAGCAATTTCAAACAACTTTTTTTATATCGAAAACAATTAATATACAAGTAATACGCAATTTTAAAGTTTGCTAACAAAAATACACTTCTTGATGTATTTACAAATAAGCTTATTTGTCCTAAAGGAATTGAGGGCAACATGTAAAAAAAGGAAAACCCTAATCAATAATATACGTGATTGTGCAACCCTGTCAGAAATCATGTGTCAGAAGCACTTCACCTGTGAATGACATCCATTGGCGGGGCTTTTATGATTTTGAGTAGCATGCACGCCCACAAAGAGAAAATTCTTTTTTGCAGGAACAAAAAGCCGCTGGTCTTGTAGACTGGCAGATAGAGTCAAAGCAGAGCAGAGGCAGAAATAGAAGACAAGTGAAGTTGGGCGGAAATCGATGGCCATCAGCGCCCATGGGCGGCCTCGCGTTTAGGACAAGGAATAGCCCCTCCCAAAAGACCTCGCTCCGGTGGGGTGACTGCTGTCCCCCAAACTCCATCCCCCCGTCGTCGTCGATTCTGCGGAAAGGCCCTCACCAGGATATGCCGCCTCTGCCCGTGTGAGGTTGTCCCCCGCTGTTGCGTGCCTGTATTCCACGGGGTCTTCAGAGGTACCCATTTTTTACAAATTTCAATCAAATCACACCAAAATCTTTAAAAGGCACCTCTAATTACTAAAAAAAAGTTGCAACACCCACCACGAACGTAAGGATTTCCATGCCTCTTGATAATGCGCAAAGTGCTTCAATCCAGCAGACTGTGCGAGAATAATATTGGCGCATGCGCACTTTTAAACACATCTATTTTGCGAATCGACGCACATGCACACTAGGGTGGCTCAAAACCACTTTTTTTCAAAGGGCAACGAACCCCCCATTTTGTTACAAATCCGAAAAAAGGTAATCCTTAATTTTTGTTTTTTCGTTTTTTCGATTTTAACTGCTGCCGGTTTTGACTTGAAGTTTCCCATGTAAAATGTATGGGGAAAAATCACTTTTTTGAGTTTTTTCATAATTTTTTGAGTTTGAAAAAATGTGATGGGAAAATATAGAGGCTTGTAGATAATTGTCCAACGAAAAATTTCACACACCCCTACGAGTCCCTGAAAACAACCCTTAAAACCAAAAATATCAATTCTTCATAAAAACGACCTTTTGAGCACTATATTCTCATCTTTTTTCTACCTAAAATTATTTATATTGGTCTAGTTGAATATTTATTAACATTTCTAAATTAATTTTCAAATATTTAAACAAATGGAATTTGTTTAAATAATTTTCTTTTGAAATTTTTTTTATTCAAGTTTATTATTAGATATTTCTTCAGTGGAATCTTTATACAACCTTTGTTAATTAATTTGCGAAGTTTCGAACAAATTCCATTTGTTTGAATAATTTTTCTTGAACATTTGTTTTATTTAAGAAATAAGGGTTTTTTGTCTAAACATTCGTCGAACTGGCAGTTTATTATCTTTAATAACATAAATGTATTGAAAAATATTTTCCACTTCCATACAAAATAAATTATTATTGATTTTCAACAACCTCTAATTTGTTTGAACAATCATTCTTTCACAAAATTTGCAAATTTTTCCTTATTCTTTCAACAATTGAGTTTTAATACTTAACAGGAACATATAATATTTGAATAAGTTTTGAAACGTATTCGAAAAATATTTCTCCTAAGAGACGTCATCGACACTTTCGAGTATACCTGTGGGCTTATCATTAGCAGAAATCCTTGACCTGAGTATAATTTTATACTCATACTATACTATACTATACTAGACCAGTAGTAATAATTTTTAGGAAAAAAGCGAATTTTCGAAAAAAAATTACATAAACAAATTCTATTTGTTTAAATATTTGAAAATTAATGAATTATTGTTTATAAATATTCCAGTAGACCAATAGTAATAAAAAAAAATTAAAACAAATTTCATTTGTTTAAATAAATGAAAATTAATTAAACAATGTTAATAAATATTCCACTAGACCAATACAAATAATTTGAGGTAAAGAAAAGTCGAGAATACAGTGCCCAAAAGGTCGTATTTATGGAGAATTGATATTTTTGGTTTTAAGGGTAGTTTCAGGGACCCGTGGGGGTTTGTTAGGGGTGTCGCACCCATATGTCCGAAACATGAAACTCTTCGCTGGATAATTCTCCACAAGCCTCTATACTTTCCCGTCACAATTTTTCAAACCCTAAAAAATTATTTCAAAAACTGAAAAAAGTGATTTTTCCCCATGCATTTTACATGGAAAACTTCAAGTCAAAACCGGCAGCAGTTAAAATAAAAAAAACGAAAAAGCGAAAATTATGGATTTTATTTTTTCACATTTGGAAAAAAATGGGGGGATCGTTGCCCTCTAGCATGAAAAAAATTTTGCCATACATTTTTGAGCCAGCCTAATGCACACTTTACAGATAAGGGGCTGTTCAAAAACTACGTCACGGTATTTGAGCACTTTTTCCACCCTACCCCGTCTTCGTCACAGATCACCACACAAAGCTTGAACCCTTCAGGATGTCACAAATACAACCACAAACAATCGTTTTTGAGTCAAAATATTTTCTTTGGATTCAATTGATAAACGCGTGAAATAAAACAACAAAAAATACAAAAATGATAATTTAACAGACTTTAAGCCCAAAATGCTCTCAAAGCATGAGAAATAGGCTAATTTTTCACGAAAGTAGGGGAATAAATTATTTGAAATAAAATTTATAAGGTACCATATTGAATTCAATGTAAAACACGCAAGATTTCAAGTCGAAATACATTGCGTTTCCAACCAAATAGTTGAATTTCAAACAACAAATATTTTAATTTTCTATCAAGAAAGATGAATTTTCAAAAAAAAGATGATTTTTTAATCAAATAGTTGAATTTTCCACAAAAAAAAAATGAATTTAACACCCAACAGTTGGTTTTGCACGCAAATAGTTGAACTCTCAAGCAAAAGAGACGAATTTTCAGAAAAATAGTTGACTTATTAACCAAATAGTTGAATCTTTAACTAAGAAAGATGAATTTCCAACCAAGAAATTTTCTACCAAAAAAGAGGAATTTTCAATCCGAAAGGACGAATTTTCTATTCAAAAAGAAGAATTTTCAACAAAACAGTTGAATTTTCAACAAAAAATATATACATCAACCAAACAGTTGCCTTTACAATTAAATAACTGAACTTTTAAACGAAAGGTATGAATTTTCAACCAAATAGTTCAATTTTCATGCCAAAAAGATGATTTTTTTAGAAGACAGTTGAATTTTCGACCAAAAAGGTGAATTGTCAATCAAGAACTTTTCAAAAAAAAAGAAAAGAATTTTCTATCCAAAAATATGAGTTTTCGAATAAAAAATATGTCTTTTTAACAAAATAGTGTAATTTTTAACAAAAGACTTGAATTTTAAATAAAACAGTTGAATTCTCAACTAAAATGATGAATTGTTAAACCAAAAAGACGAACTTTCAACAAAAAAGTTAAATTTTGAACCAAGAAAGATTTTCCTGTCAAGAGAGAAAAAAATGTAATCCAAATTGTTAATTTTCAACTAAACAATTAATTTTCAACCGAATATTGGAATTTCCTTCCAAAATAATAGCATTCTTTATTTTTTTTAGCCAAAAAGACGAATTTTCAATCAGTTTCAGACATTTGAATTTTGTTGAATTTTGAAGTTGAATTTTCAACTAAAATGATAAATGTTCAACAAAAAAAAGATAAAATTTCTACCAAAAGAGATGAATTGTCAACAAAGGAGTTGAACTTTAAATAAAAAAAAGATTTTTTAGTTAATTATAAAAAAAGTCAACAAAATTGTGAAATTTCAGCCAAATAGTTAATTTTCAACCATGTAATTGAATTTCAAACTTAAAACGATCCATTTCCTACCAAAAATGAAGTGGTTAGATTTACAGTTCAAAAAATCGATTTTCACAAAAAGAAACGAATTTTAAACAAAATAGTTAAGTTTTCAAGCAAAGGATCTCCAACTAATAAAATAAAGTTTTAACAAAGTAGTTCAATTTTCAACCAAATGGTTGAATATTCAATTTTAAGAAGAAAATTATTTTCTACTAAAAGAGAAGTATTTACATGAAAATACCAAAAAAGGTAAATTCCTAATGAAAGATTTGATGGTTGAATTCTCAAATAAAAATGATAAATTTTCAACTAAGAAGAAGCGAATTTTAACAGAATAGTTCAATCCTAAACCAAATACAATTTTTAACGAAAGGAGATGAATTCTGAACAAAAAATGTATTAGTAGATTTTTCAGTGAAAACGAAGAAGTCAACGAGGAATAGTTAGATTTTCTGATTTTTATATTTTCAAAAATTTCAAAAAATTGTTATTCAAATTTATTCTTTTCATGTGTGATGTCACATTCTTCATGAAGCCTGTCTCCCCTACGTCAAAAACACCAGCAAAAAAAAGGATTTTCAAACATTCTTTATTCTTCTATTTTGCCTAATTTTCTACTGTTTGTGAATTCCTTCAGGATCTCCACTGTAACTGAATCCCTATTTTATTTTAAATTTCTTCGAATTATCTACTCTTGCTACAGACACTGATTGAATTAGCCTGTTGCTATCAGCACAATCACATTGTTCAACCGCTACTGTTTCTATTTACACGAAGGCAAGCAACGCTAATTTCCATTTTCAAAGCTGTAAGACAAGCTCAGCTTGACCAAAGCCAGGTGACAACCTGATCTCGAAATTTGAACCCCTACATTTGATCTGAGTCTAAATTCCATATTGATCGTCTCTTTAATTAGAGAATCCCGCTGATGCGGCACCCAATCCTGTGATCACGTTTCAGAAGTTTAATTAGGAAATTAGACTTACTTGAGGTTGTTTAACTCAAGTAACCTGAAATGCGGCTTCACTTTGGGGCTCTAGATATTTTGCTGTACAGTATAGAATGCAACTTTAAAACAAGATTAGGGATGCTTCACTACTCCAACACAATGTGCTTTACTGCTTTTCTGTAGAATTTAAGAAAGATAAATGGAGGATCTTCTAACTGATAATAATGAGGATTTTTGGAATGAAGTAGATTGTAGATGTATTTAAGCGTTACTTAAATGTAAAAAATCGTATCTCCTCAAATGATGTATTAACAAAATTTTTTCCTGCAAAAATCGTGAAATGTCCTATAAACTAATTGTAAGTAATAATATGAAAAACTGCAGACACGTTGAAAAATCACCCGTAAAAATAAGAATAAATTATCCTTTTTGAAACTCTTAATTACGTACAAAGAGGTATCTGAAGAACTATTTAAAAAACGTTGCATTATATAGGTAGTCCAAATCCCCCTCAAGGGACATGAACTACCTCAAAACACTGAAAATCGTACTTTCTCGTATAATAAATAAAAACATTCTTCTTGTAACTTAAAAATCGTAAGCGGGCCTTAAAAAAGGTGAAATAAAATTAGGAAGTGAACAAAAGTTGAAAAGCTACCCTTAAAAACAAAAAAATAACCCACTTTAAGAAAAAACTTAATTTTACGCTTTATACGTAATTTACATAAAATTAATTGAATTGAATACAAAAGTCTACAATGAAACCTCAAAAGATTTTTTTTATCCACAAGGGTGGGTAAGAATAACTTCATTGTGTCTAACAAATTTATCAGTAATTATTCTACTTTCATTTTTTCAAAGACCACTTTGTATGTGATTTATATCAAATTTGTTAAATTGAATCAAAAAATCTACACTCAGACATTGAAAAGGGATGTTTCTCAACACTTATATAGTTTTTCATATTATTACAAAAATAAATAAAAAGATTTAATATATCATAACAGGAATTTCGATTTTGTCACGTTTGTGGATCCTCGCTTTAATTTTCGAACTATTGTGCCATGCTTGTCTGTCTTTCACTCTGAAAGATGCTCTTCATCATCTCCGTTCAGGTTTCCAAACGTTCCCAAATCAGATCGCCCACCGAACCTCTCAGACTTCCGTCTCCGTCAGCTCGAGCTTACGCCAGTGGATCTCTCTTCCCCGAAGATGATTAACATCGCCGGGGTCGTCTCCATCGTCTTGTTCTACATCCTGATCCTGGGCGTGGGAATATGGGCCGCCAGGAAAAAGGAAGCCGGCAACGACTCCGAGGAGGAGGTCATGCTGGCTGGTCGATCGATCGGGCTTTTTGTCGGAATCTTCACCATGACGGCAACCTGGGTCGGCGGGGGTTACATCAATGGTACCGCCGAGGCGATTTACTCCAAGGGTCTGATCTGGTGTCAGGCTCCTTTTGGATATTCTCTCAGTCTCGTTTTCGGTAAGCATGATTATCATTTTCTGCTTTCGGCAAATAAATAATATAATAAATCAAGTTACTTCGAATGGGTGTTCTTTTTTATTTTCCAGGTGGTATATTTTTCGCCAACAAAATGCGACAGCAGGGGTACGTCACGATGCTGGATCCTCTCCAGGACGCATTCGGAGAACGAATGGGCGGCCTTCTCTTCCTTCCAGCTCTTTGTGGCGAGGTTTTCTGGGCTGCAGGAATTCTTGCTGCTCTGGGTGCCACATTAGCAGTCATCATCGACATGGATCAAGGAACTTCGGTTATACTTAGTGCAGGAATTGCCGTTTTCTATACACTATTTGGCGGCCTCTACTCTGTCGCTTACACGGATGTTATCCAGCTCTTCTGCATCTTCATCGGATTGGTAAGATCCAAAAACTCTAATAATAATTGCACCTTCATTTTACTGAGAGATTATAATGTTGCATATCACTTTTAAGTGGATTCATAAATTTGCATATTACTTGATACGGTTTAATCTTCGGATTGCATGTTCTCTGAGAATAGCTTTATCATATAGTCAATCGTTACTTTTGATTGGCAATTACCTCATTAACAGTTTTATAAGCTACAATAAGAATATTGGACTCCGAATGAACTACAATGAACTGCTTTCATTAGGAATCAATGTGAATAACTATATAGGGTTATGCAAAGCCGATACAAGCCAATGCAGGCCCTATTACTTACGGGTCAGATCACCCCTATCTCGATTCAGTCTTTCGATCCTGCCACTCGCTAAAGAGAAGAATCCTTTTCATGCTGTCCCGCTTGGTCAGTCTTTTTTATCACGTCCTTTCAAACTCGAGTAACGTTTTGCCACTTTTGATAATTAACACTCATGATAATTAAAATTAGCTCAAGGCTCTAAGGCTCTTGAGTCATTATTCCTAAGATCTTAAGTTCGATAAAAAAGGAGGTTTGTGTTGTTTTTTGATTACAGTGGATGTGCATTCCATTCGCATGGAACCATCCAACTGTTCTTCCACTGAGTTCGATGGATGTGGATTGGATAGGTAGCGTAAAACCCGAGGAGTACTGGTACTACTTGGATTTTGGGCTACTGCTTGTCTTCGGAGGAATTCCTTGGCAGGTGTATTTTCAGAGAGTCTTATCTTCGAAAAGTGCTGGCAGGGCTCAACTGCTCAGTTACGTGGCTGCTGTTGGGTGTCTCCTCATGGCAATTCCTCCTGTCTTGATTGGTGCCATCGCCAAAGCAACTGGTAAGCAATCGATTTTATAATGCCTCTGTCTTTTTTGCATGACCTCGATACCTGAGTGTTGCACGCCATGTTTTGTGACAAACCTTATAGGGACATAAGAAAAACCAGTCGTGTCATTCAAAAATAGTTTTTGTAAGTACCGAAGCTATTGAGAAAGAAGAGTTTGCTATGAGGATCCATCAAGGAATTCGTTATGCTTGTATAAGATTCCCTTGAACTATATTTGTGTAACCGAAAAACAAGGGTTGATTCGGTTTCTGCTCTTTATTTTGTCTACCGTGAAAATTTGTTTTGGCGGGGTCGCAGTTTTCCAAGAGGATTAAATTAGGCTCGGTTCACCCGCGACCCCGCTACTTGACATCAGATGGGGTAGGGGTTGCTGGTAATACTTAGAGCGTGGACAGAGCAAAAGTAGATGGGGTAGGCCGGAACCCCATCGTAAACATAATATCGTGGGATCACACCATGTGGGACGCTTGCATCGAAGGTGAGGGTGATAATACGACTCTCCAGTGTAACATAAATATAGCCATGGTCCTGGAACTAATTCGAACCTGCATCGAAATTTCTGAGCTGGATGAAACGCGGAATACGAAATGTGAAACATATCGATTTGAGACGAAAGTATTTGAATAGGATATAGGGTCGTGTATTATTCAAGACTAGTCTCGGGTTATATAAAGGCACATTTTGTATTCTAACATTCAATATCACGTGAACGGTCCTAGTATCAGAATTTATGATGGTCTTTGCTGTTATGTGCGTTTGTAATATAACTTTAGTATGGAGTTATTTGTAAATTCCCGAAAATTTAGAAACAGAAATAGAAACAAGCTATAGAAATTAAGATATACCATTAAAGAGAGTGTTGGATTCTTCTGGACAAGTGGATGCTACTCTGATTTCAGCGTGGAATGAAACGGGATACACAGGACCTTATCCCTTGACGGCTGCCGAGACAAGTATGATCCTGCCGATGGTCCTTCAGTACCTGACACCAGATTTTGTTTCGTTCTTTGGTTTAGGAGCCGTTTCTGCGGCGGTAATGTCTTCGGCTGATAGCAGTATCCTTTCGGCAAGTTCCATGTTTGCGAGGAACGTCTACAAACTCATTTTTCGACAAAGGGTAAGGTTTCACTTTTATATTTCAGCTACCACTAATAAAATCAATTCCCCACAATTTAATTACCCTATTGATCTTGGGGATACTCCCAATAATATTCAAATCATATTTGTTGATTTAAATTTTTCATATGGGTTTCCAGAAATACAAAATTCGTAAAGTTCCTTTTGAAATCCCAAATAGAGGATACACAAATACTCTATTAGCACTTGAAAGTGAACACAATTTTTCCTAATTCTCGTATAGGCATCTGAAATGGAGATCATCTGGGTGATGCGATTGGGGATCGGCGTGGTGGGTATCCTCAGTACAGCGATGGCCTTAACCATCCCATCAATTTACGGTTTATGGTCAATGTGCTCAGATCTCGTATACGTAATTCTCTTTCCACAACTGCTGATGGTCGTACATTTTAAAGACTATTGTAACACCTACGGCAGCTTATCTGCTTATATAATTGCGTTCATGGTGAGGATCAGCGGGGGTGAGACAGTAATGGGACTCCCAGCACTGATACACTTTCCAGGGTATAATGAGGAGACCAAAGAACAGATGTTCCCTTTCAGGACAATGGCGATGTTGATATCCTTGATAACACTGATCGGGGTCTCCTATGGAACTCAGGTGCTCTTTCTCTCAGGAAAACTTGCTCCGGGTTATGACATCTTTAGATGCGTCGTTAATATCCCCGAAGATGTTCAGCGGGTCGGACCTGACCCTGCTGAAGGGGAGCAAATGTCTGTTCTTGCAGCAGGAGTGGGCAGACTCTATGGCAGCAAGGACGAATCGAACGGACGAGTGAATCCAGCGCTCGAGCCGGACTACGACATGGAACCGGGATACAGGGCTGTTGGTACAAGTGATGACGAAATTGGCAGCGGGGGCGGTGGAGGCGTTGGGGCCCATATGGTCCCCCATGGACCCAGCGGTCTCAGGCAGCCACAGTCTAGTACGGCGTTCTAATCCCAAGTTCCGTGATCGGATGCTGTGACCAACAATAAGTCCGGCGACGCGGTGTCTTTATTTTCCTTAACCTAATCTGTTTCTCGTTTTTCCATTTTCCCACTCCGACTTATTATGATTTTATGATTTTATAAGATCATTTTCAGTATTTGTCGCATCAAATGGTATATCCTTCTGCTTGTGTCACTACTTCCATCTATAGCAGAATTCTAATGGTGTACCAATTTTATCAAGAGGTTTGTATGTTTGCCCCAGTAATAATCGTGAAAGATAATATCCTATATTACCAGGATTGCTAATCGAGATAGGTGTAGATATGATCACATTTTCCCGTGGGGAGGATTTGGCTGATAAGAGACTTAAATATGTTTTAGAGGATATACAACTTTTCCGAACAAAATTGGTACGATATGGATTATTCCAGGTAATTTTGAAAAATCAGACATTAGTTTTTTTTCATGGTTTCAAATTGATCTAGATTAGATTGTTATCGGCTTTTCCCAGAAAAGAAACTGAGTGATATCAAATTCAATTATGTAAATATACCTATCTCTGGCGTCTTTTTCCACAACTAGATTCTAAAATTTGCCATCATCATTCCTCCACACAATTAATTTTTTTAACTCTACTCGTTCCTACCATCATCCTTTGAAGAAGCTTCGAATCAAAAATCCAAAACTATATTATTTTATGAAGATCTCACCTAAGATTTATTTTAATAATGCATATGGTGAACCAGTCCCAGATTCACCTCGAAAGCAATACCAGGGATGAAAAAGAAATATATAGAAATATAAAACAATATAAAAATAATAGAGAAATATATGGATAATAAGGGTTCGAAGCCTCTCGAAGAGGTGTGATGGAATTCCTACCGCCGCGCCGCGTCGCCAATTAGGCCTAGTGATTATCTTGTTTTTCGTTTCAGATATATATTAAATGATATTCTATATATTTAGAGTCTACCAAACGCTTGCGAGAAGCTCAAGTATAATAGCCGATCCGCCCAACGCTAAGTCGACATTTCGAATTTTCGAATAATCATTTAATTGAAATTACTCGAATAAAATTAAGTAAATGAAACTCATTCCCTGTGGAAAGTTGCCTCTTGGGGGGGAAATGTTTTCCTTTATGTTGATGTACAGTATTTATATAGAGATTATCAAAAGGGAGAATATGATATATTATATAAATATATAACATATATTGTGGTTCAATGTCAACCAGGGCTTAAGTATTCTTGTTGAGCTGCTTAAATATTCTCCTTGATCTGCGGTTATTATAGTATACATTGTACAAAATATAGGTGTAGATAAGTAAGACGATAAGATAGTATAATAAAATATGGAGACATTAAGAAATCGGAAGCATTTTTCCTTCAGTGGTGATTTGGAACACAGATTTGCAGACATGAATTGATATTGTTAGGAGTGGGCAGAACGAGCGGTTAAGTTAAAAAATTAGTGTTAACCACGAAGTGCGGTCTCAGGGTGATCGCAATAGGCGGTCTTTCTTTATTATATCTGACTGTGCTGATACGATTAGAATTCGTAGATAATCTCGAAGTGTGTAATTATCTCTGTCGATGTTAGAGGAAGCTTTTGTACTTGCTATCGATCGCGTTCCCTCTGCTTGGCCCGGCGACATAATTAGTTATGTCTTTCTAAGCTGAAAACACGAAAGTAGGGTCGTTGTGTTAAAAACAAATTTAGGTCATTTAGGAAAAGGAGGAAGTCGTTTCTTCCATTAAAATAAAAGTATTGAAAATTGTTCAGTTTAAGTTTCAAAATTAAATTGCTCAGAAATTGCACAATTGGAAATTAAAACCTTTTAGTGCTGTGCTAAAACGGTTATTATTATTATTTCAGCAGGATTAGGATCGAATAATTTCAAATGAAAATGGTGAAAAATAATCCATTTGAAATCAGAAGCACTTGAAATCAAACAATTCAAACGTCCTTAATAGTGTTGTTTTTATTCAAATTGTTTGAAATTATACAATTTCTAGTTAAAATCCTCCATAAGTTACATTTTATTCATAAATTATAATATTTTATTTCAAATTCGATTGGAAAACGTTCAAATTGTTTGAAAATTATATAATTTTAGACTAGCACTTTATGAATGGAAAAATATCAAATTGACAGCGTTTGAAATTCAGAGAATAATAATTAAAATTCAAATATATATTAAAAACTGGGAAATTCCAAACCTAAATCTCCGAAATATGTAGAACTACAAATGAACTTGGTTTAAAAATATTCAATCAGAAACTGTTCCATTTAAAGCATTACAAATTTTTCACACTGGTGGTTTCTGTTTTTATGCTGTACTATTTTTAATGTTTTTTATTTGGATATGTATTGTACTTAAATAAAAAAAAAACAAAGGGTCTAGACGGATACGATAGTCAAATCTGCCTTTTAGGGAACCTCTATAACTAAATACATCCACATATTCGGCATGTATAGAAACCCCTTTTCCTAGATTTTCAGACCCCTAGATCCCCATGGGGCAACATGGGACACCATAGAGTGCTGGCGAGTTTTTTTGCAATATCTCGGTCAATTTTTGAGCTAGGAAAAATAAAAAAAAGCAAATTGTAGGGTTTTTCAAGCCCTATAAACCTGTGAAGCCGAACAATTTTTTGGCGCGAAATTCAAATTTTTACAGCCGTTTGAAAACTTCAAAAATTTTTATATCGGACACAAAGACCGACTCCTCGCTAAAAGAAAATTATGTTATGTATTTTTGGCTCAAAAATTCCTGTGATTTTTTTCAGATTTTTAAAAGTGGTGGAACGACCTCAAAAAAAATAAAAACCACTAAAAACCGCGTTTTTTGCCTCTAGCACTTTCTACATAATTCCTACGATGAAACCAATCACACCATCGTATTCTACGTAAAAAAATACAACGAAAACGTGTATTAATTTTTGGAAAATAATTTTTGGCAGCCCTTCAAAAATTCAGCAAATAAAAACGATGAGCCCGGCTCACATGCAGATTTTTACATCTTCCAATTGCAAGGGAAACCCAACGTAGAATACTAGAATCAGTTTCATCATAAAAATTATCCAGAAAGCATCAGAAGCGAAAAACTACAGAAAAGTTCGGTTTTTGGACACTTAACGCTTTATAGAAAAATATTACGATGAATCCGATTGCGCCATCGAATTCTACTAGAAAAAATATATCAGGAATTATGTATTTCTTTTGCTGAATTAATTTTAATAGACCTTCGCAAATTGAGCAAGTAAGATCATTCGACCCGACTCACAGTGACAATAAATAAAACGATAAGCCTCCCGCTCAGTCACCTGGCCCTCAGGG